>CAXFZQ010000081.1:0-5000 GCA_964007375.1 Ophion obscuratus | reverse complement strand
GCAGAACAGAAAGAGTTTCCCGCATCGAATTGTTACTGGCGATGAAAAAAGGATATATTTCGAGTATCCCAAACGCAGAAAATCGTGGCTTTCACTTGGCGAAGCGTCAACATCGACGGCACGGCCAAATCGCTTCGGAAAAAAAGACAATGCTCTGCGTTTGGTGGGACCAGAAAGGAATCGTGTACTATGAGCTGCTGAAACGGGGCGAAACTGTCAATGGGCATCGCTACCGACAACAACTAATCAATTTGAACCACGCATTGCTCGAAAAAAACGGCCAGAATGGGACACGAGACACGAACGTGTGATATTGCAGCACGACAACGCTCCGTGCCATCGCAGTTCCATCGTCCAGGACACCATAAAAACACTGAAATGGGATCTGCTACCGCACCCGCCGTATTCGCTAGACCTGGCCCCTTCGGACTACCACTTGTTCCGGTCGATGGCGCATGGCTTGGGTGGGCTACACTTGGCCAATTACGATGCAGTACAAAATTGGTTGGACGAATACTTTCAGTCCAAAGACGCGTCTTTTTATCGTCGCGGTATTTAGGTATTGCCAGAGAGATGACAACAATGTGTAAATAGCGAGGGACAATACTTCGAATGAACTATTTTTTGTATTTGTCTTGAAATTTTCCATTTTTTATTGGTAAAAAAAACCCGGAAACTGAGTTGCGCACTTGGTACATAAAATATTTAAAAAATCCAAAATAAAATGAAATACTTTATTGAGAGTTTTACGACAACGATTCTGTATCGTAATTCGTCATTTCCTGGTCTCTTGTTTGTTTGGGTTTGGCACGCTGCCTCTATGCTACCGAGTGCTTGTATCATCTTAGTCGCAGATATAGCCGAGAGATCAAATGAACTGCTATAATTATTTGCTGTTTCACATAACCTATATATATATATATATATATATATATATATATATATATATTGGGTTGGTACAAAAATCTTGCAACACTTTTTTTTCAATTAAAATATTTTTCCAAATAATGAAGTTCGAGAACATTCGAGAATAGGAAATACAAGAATGGTCTAGAACCTTCCATGCCGCAGGATATATAAGCGAGTCAGATGTTCCGCGGAGTCAGTATGAGCAAAGATGGATCAACGTGCACTTCGAGCAATCGCATATTACGAATTCTTGCAGGGGCATTCTGTAAGAGCTGCAGCCCGTAATATGTGCAGTGCGTTCAAGGCTAATGTAGTTAATTATTCAACGGTCTCCCGATGGTATCAGCGTTTTCATTCTGGCGATACATCTTTTGAAGACAAACCTAGGTCCGGCAGGGAATCGATTGTGGACGATGAAGAACTGCGAGCACTTATAAAGGCAAAGCCTAATATGTCGTCACGAGAATTAGCCAACAAACTCAAATGCAGTCATCCTACTATCCTTCGACATTTACAAGAGATGGGATATAGGAAAGTTTATTCGTCTTGGATACCGCACAATCTCAGCGAATCAAACAAAGCAACACGCATGTCCATCTGTCTTTCACTCCTGCATCGTCCGCAAAGAAAGGATTTTCTTCAAGAAATAGTCACTGGGGATGAAAGCTGGGTGTTGTATGTTAATCACACGCGAAAGCGTCAGTGGCTATCGAAAGGGGAAAAACCAGAACCGACCCCTAAACAGCCCCGTGAAATGAAGAAAGTTTTACTCTGTTGTTGGTGGGATTCTGAGGGCATGCTCTATTACGAATTTCTGCCAATCAACACCACAATACAGGCAGAGATTTATTCTGCACAACTGCAAAAGGTGGCTAAAATTATGAAATAGAAAAGGCGTAAACGTCTTCACGTTCGGCTCCTCCATGACAATGCTCGACCCCACGTCGCTAAGATGACACAAGAAACTATTTCGCAGCTAGGATGGGAAGTTCTACCACACCCGCCGTATTCACCAGACTTAGCACCTACCGACTATCACCTGCTTCGAGCTTTGAAGAACTATTTACGGGATAAAAAATTTGATGATCTGTCAGATCTCAAAAATACATTGGACGACTTTCTTAATTCACAATCAAAAAAATTCTGGTCTGCGGGCGTGCAAAGCCTAGCAGAGCGTTGGGCAAGAGTTGTAGATGCGGAGGGAGCCTACATTACTGAATAATCGTTTATTGTTAAAATAAAATATTTTTCTTTTTTACTCGTGTTGTGTGTTGCAAGATTTTTGTACCAACCCAATATATATATACATATATATATATATATATATATATATATATATATATATATATATATATATATATATATATCTCCCTCTCTCTCCACCCTCTCGACCCCCACACCTCTTTGATATGTGTATTGCAATAAAGACGGGCCATTCAATCAAATAGAAAAATGGTTGACTCTACGAAAATTCGATTTAATTGAATTTTTTTTTAATGAAACAGCACCATGTCTTGGATTCAACTAAATTGTATTTTGAGCAAATGAAACCGAATCACAGATTTATTAAGATTAAATAAAATATTTAGTTATCGGCCGATATTGAATATATTTTTGTTTGAATAAATAAATATATTTAATGTAAATAACTTCAATAATGGAATGCAATAGGAAAAATTTGATTCTATGAAAAATCCAGTTGATTCAAATAAACAAAAATCAAATGGACGCGATTAGTTCATATCAATAGAATTTTTCCGCCAGTGTAGATAGTAAAATACTATGCACGACATCGCAAGTAGAAGCATCCTTCTTTTGTGTGGCACAGATTAGACGACTGTTCGCTGCGAGCTGGTAGAGTATCGAGTTTTTTCTTCAAATTCATTACATAGCAGACAGGATATTCCATATGGTACTGCATAGTGTGCAATAGTAGTGCGTACATTTCAAAATGGACACCCTTGGATGGAAGGGTCGCAGCAGCGGTAGCGGCTATCCGTCATAGTAGTTGGGTAACGTACAGAAGCATATATCATATAACAGTAGGCCACATAGTACTGGTACATATTTCTACAGTGGTATGTATGTATCGAGTATTATGGTATAGTACTACGATCATATAGTATAACACTACTATCATTATAGTCTAGTGAATCGTGGTAAAATATTTCGTTATAGTCTAGTTGAATCATAGTGGAAACGTTCATCGTAGTATCAAGTATTATAGTACAGGACTACTATCACGTAGTGCATTGTAGTTTAGATAATTGTGGGGAAATATTTCATGGCAGTCTAGTGTATTGAGGTGGAATATTTTATTATAGTCTAGTGAATCATAGGGGAATATTGTATTATGGATCGCGGTATAAGTAGTGTCTCGTATTATAGTCCGAAAAATAATGAAAGTGCCCTTGCACATGTGGATTGTTGCACTGAGAAAAAAAAATTATTGGTGCCATAGCATGGAATTTCGTTGATTCAATTGTAAAATTGTTGGTGTAAATGATCGGATTCATTAGTCCAAACGAAACGCTATTGACTTTAATAACATGATAAAATTAAAAGTTTGTTTTCATTCAAAAATATTTTGTCAGCCGAGAACAATTATATTATATTATATTATTATAATATAAAATATTATTATATATTATAATATAAAATATTATTATATATTATAATATAAAATATTATTATTGTAACTATTTAAAAAGTTATCGAGAACGAATTATATAGTTTTGAATGCATTTTCTGCAACGAACAAAAAAAGCGTTTCAATTCATAACATGAATATTGTTGATTCGAGTACACAAGAAAAATTGAATTTCGCTCGTTCCATTCAGATAAATATTCTATTGAGTAAATGTATAATTTTTTTCACCATATCCCATATTGTTTTTCAAGTACATTATTCGTTAAAATATTAATATTTTACTTTTATTGAAAAATGTTGAGCAAGTGTCTGAATTGGTTAAAAAATTATGCGAAAATAAAATTTGTTTCTTGCGCATTTGGGTGAAAAAATTCAACCAAATCATGGCCGAGCGCCGCCGAAATTATAGGTGTGAGGAAATCCGTAGTTCTCGAAGTAACCGCTGGAAGCCGCACGCGCGCTCGTTTCTCGTAAGCGTAGCGCGAACCGAAAATCTACTTAAACGCTGAAGGAACTCTAAAGATTATCGCTTCTTGGCCTGTGGCTAAGATCGAAGTATAGTATGTGTTCTTATGAGTTGAATATCTGATATCCTCTCCATGGATATTCCATTGGATATCTGATATTCTCTCCACTATTATCGTGGATGATCATTCTAATGCTCACTTTTTATTTAAGATTTGAAACAAATTGAAAAATTTACGTCCCATGGCATATTCGTTTCTATGTAGTCAAGAAATAACTCATTCTATTGATTATATTTTTGTACGAAATAAAAAATGTTGTAGCAACCGCTTAATTATTTCATCCATACATCTACGGATTGTATGTAAAATGATTTCAAATAAAAATAATATGTTATTTTAATCAATCACATTTTCCAACATTTTATAGTATTGTAACAATCTCATATATCAGCGGCACGCCGCGATCAGACATTTATTTGAATCAACCAATATATTTTTTTTGATTCAATTGGTTTTTTTTCTCAGTGTGAAGAAATTTAAAATACAAATAGCCGGGGCTTTTCGTGGTGGGTCTTTGCCGAACTGCAAGGATAAGGGAAATTAAGGACTACGGGGCGGTGGTAAGGCTTCGCTGTAACCGTATATGCAGTTTGGCGAAGCGTGATTCAATCATTATTGCCTCGGGCTATCGTTTCTCTATGTATCCACACACACACACACATTCACCCACACACATGCACATACGTACATTGGCCACGTTGCTTTGGTGCACCTCAGAGGACCCACTCTCTGTGAGTTTCGTGACGCAGCACGAGAAAGGGAGCGAACGAGAGAGGGTGGAAGGGAGGGAGAGACTGAGAGAGAGAGAGAGGGAGTCATGCAGTCATGCGATGACTCTGTTTACCCCGAGGGGACACGCGCAGTTTGCCCAGTGGAATTTACTCGGGGGAATTTGTCCCGGCCATTTTTCAATG
>CAXFZQ010000080.1:0-34386 GCA_964007375.1 Ophion obscuratus | reverse complement strand
TAAGCGCCGACGGCGACGACGCTGACGACGAAAACGTTGGCGTCGCGTGTGTCTGGCATCTAGCACATATATATTATACTTCCCGAGCCGGACCATTTTATAGCATAAACGCCGTCTGCACTTTACTACCATCGAAACGACGATTAAAACTTCGTGCTATGCGTAAATCGATCGCTCCCATAATCCAAAATGATACTTAGCGATAAGTTTAAGATTTGCCTCGTGAAAAGAGAAAGAGGGAGAGAGAGAGAGAGAGAGAGAGAGAGAGAGAGAGAGAGAGAGAGAGAGAGAGAGAGAGAGCTTGATTGATTCATATAATTTATTTCACCCAGCCTAAACTTTACGGCAAATAATGCCACACTATAAACCATCCAAATCATAGACAACTGAAGTAACAACCTAATACAAAATCATACCAATAATGAGAATGCAAGTTGCAAGAACTGAAAAATACAATATCAATGTAGCAAACGTGACGAATGTACCTTGTAAAAGCGTTGCTGTTCGACAAAAGCGCAGAGTTATGAGTATAACCGGAAAATCAGAAATAGCAATGTTGATAAGGGTAAAACGTATTTGAATAGACCTAAAGTTGCAAGAAAAACAGCAAACAAAGTAAACAGGATAAACGAAAATAATTCGAATTTGTTATAAGGTAAGTTTCGGATAGAGTTAAATAAAGTACAACGGCATCAAATTTTAAAAAAAAGCAAGAAATGAAGATTTACCTATCTAATCGAACTGAAGTGAGTCGATCATAGCCGGAAAAACGAACCAACGCCAAAACAGGATCAAAATCGAAACGAAAATCAGAATCGAATGAAACAAAATCGAAATGAAAATGAAAATCTAAGGAAAAGCGGGTCAGAAAGAGAAAGAGGAAAAGAGAGAGGAGAAAATGAGAGAGGTGTGTGTGAAAATGAGAGTTCATGCAAGTTTCTCGCACTTCTCGAAGTAGGTTCGAGTTTCTCGCATTCGTATCACAGCAGGCATGACGGACACTGCAATAAGTGAGTGGACGCAGCGCGAGAACGTGCTTTTAATTGAAAATTATGAAATATTTCCCGAATTGTAGGATGTGAAATCTCTAGATTCTAAGAATCGATTGAAAATAGACAATGCATGTAAAGAAATGGCAAAAGTCGTCGACGAACCAGAAATCGATGTTGCACAAAAAGTAAGGAACGTGCAAAGCCAAATGTTCGAAGAATTGAAAAAAAAATCGAGATAAAAGAAAGTGGACAAGGTTGGGATGTGTGTTATAAAAGCACATAGCCATATTTCGATGCATTAAAATTCATCAAAATAGCTGCAGATCATACGTCGACGGTACACAGTCGCAGGAAACCGAAGTGATATTGCACGCCCCATAAATGTATCTTTTTTCGCAATTTTTGCCTGTATTAAATTCAATAAAAAATAAAAAACCGGAGATTACACGCGAAAAACTTAACAACTGTTGACAACTGAAAAACTTGACTGAAAAACTTAACAACTGTTTAAAAAAAAGTTATCAACTGTTCTTCGACATCGAGCTCTGCACGCTTCAGAATCCATTCTCGAACCCAAACTTTTCTAGGTATTTTTTTCTTCTTTTTCGTAATCAAAAAATCAGCAACAACTTGCATTTTAGCTCTTGTCGACATCTTTATCCATCGACAGTGGACACGGTACTGCGAGAAATTTTTTGCGAGAACGATGGCGAGCTCGCAATAGAAACTTGGATGAGTAACTTGTACAAATTATTGCGTACAGTGAATATAATGCGTACGAGAAATTGTGCGAGTTCTCCCACGAGAACCTCACAGGTGGACACGCAGCTTTAGCGACGTGTGGATCAACAAGTCTATTTGAGTTTGGAATAACAAGTTACAGATGAGTATTTTCAAATGGAGTTTTTATGTTTAACATCTGATAGCAGCTGTCGAGACGAATACAATGACCTACGGCACGAGGTCATTCAAGGTCATTAGAGTCGCTTTCATTTATAAAAAGGGATCGAAGTCACAAGACGTGCGACTGAATCGGCGATAGAACGTATTGTATTGTAAACAGATATCGGTATTGTTGCCTTGAAACCGAGAAAAGTAAACAGTATTGCCTTGATATCGAGACGCTCATCACTTCCAACACGTCTCACGAACAAAAGCGACTCAAATCACCTTGAATGACCTTGCGTTGTTGGTCATTGTATTCGTCTGAATAGCTGCTATCAGATGATAGACACGGAAACAAGGCATCCCATTTAAGGTAACCGCCTGGCTTCGTCATTTTTCATAAATTATTTTCATAATTTTGTTTTGAGCTTCACGAAATATATTAATAATCGGCTCTGTAAAATTTCGGGGTCGGTTATCGATCTAATTGCGGAGGAAAGCATATTAAAATTGCATATTTTTGTGAAGGAATTCCGAGACGACATACAAAAACTCAATGCCCGGTCGTTACAAAAGTGTACATAATAGTGGGAACCCGTCAGATTCGTAAAACTAATCAGATTTACATATACAACACTTGTAGTAATCCAATGCTCTCAGAAAAATTACGCTTATTGATCTAATTTCTATCTAATTTCAAGTTTAATTTGAACTTTCGGTATTGGATTTATTACCGTTTGCTACGATAAAGAGACGGGACAGCTAGGCAACAGCTAACTGTAGTCCTAACCTCCTCTGACTCATTCCAATTTCTACAAATGATTCACTTTTAACCGACACAAATTTTCTACGCTTTTTACCAGTCGTGTCCCGAATGCAATGCTTTATATTTTCCGCCCCTGACTTTGTTTTGACAGATCGACGTTGAAAAGCATGGAGGTTAAACTCGTCTGGTTGTAAACCTAGAAATACTGCGCGAATCGTTGGAATAACTATTTTTTTTCTTTTTTGTAATGAAATTTGAACATTCATTAAACAGTTTACACGTAGAATTTTTTTTAGTTATTACACATTATTTTCTTTGCATATGTTAAAAATACAAATTGTAGAAGTCTCAAGTATGATCAGTTGTATGAGTAGTGCGAAGTGATAGGATTACCTTGAGGGGGAGATACGCCTAGACGAGGAAAACATTGCTGATTTTCATGATTTTTTTTTAAAGGAACGACTTCTGCGTCATTTTTTATATTTAGGGTATGCTTTATTACTACTTTTGGCTGTCACATGGTATTCTTTTTTTTTAATTAATCTTTATAAGTGGCAGAGTTATGACACGGTCCTCTAAACGGGTTGTTGTACGAGGGTGGGGTAAAAAGTTTCCGGCCTGACCAAGAGATGGTGCCACTAGGTCTAGTTTTGGAGCGGCGTCCTACAGTACCATTCCTACTGAGCTTATATGTACAGTTTCAGCCCAATCGCTACGTTAGTTTGCGTTTGAGAGCACATTGCGCGAGAGGCTTCCGTTGTTTTTGTAAAAATGGAAAAATTGAAAAAACGTGCTGTCATCAAATACTTCCATTTGAAAGGTTTTACACCAAAACAAATAAAAGAAGAGATGGATTCAGCACTAGGAGACTCCTCCCCATCATATTCAACTATTAAGCAGTGGGTTTCTGAATTTAAAATGGGTCTTGTGAGCACCTCTGACGAGCCTCGCTCAGGACAGCCCGTTGAAGTCACAACTTCAGAGATGATTGAAAAAATCCATAAAATAGTGTTGGAAGACCGCAGGTTGAAAGTGCATGAGATAGCTGAGACCTGTAGGATGTCAGCTGAACGTGTGCGAAATATTTTGCACAACCATTTGAACATGGAAAAGCTGTGTGCAAGGTGGGTGCCGCGTTTGCTAACGCTCGACCAAAAACTGCTTCGAAAAACCATTTCTACCGACAATTTGGCGCTGTATAGGCGTAATCCAAACGAATTTTTGCGTCGATTCATAACTGTAACATAGACATGGGTCCACCACTACACTTCTGAAAGTAAAGAACAGTCAAAACAGTGGGTTGGAAAAGGGGAACCAACCCCAAAGAAGGCAAAAACAATTTTATCGGCAAACAAGGTTATGGCTACTGTTTTTTGGGATGCGAGAGGAATTATATACATTGATTACCTTGAAAAGGGTAAGACTATCACTGGTCAATACTACGCAGAGTTATTGCAACGTTTGAAGCACGAGGTGCAAATTAAACGACCTCATTTGGCGAAGAAAAAAGTTTTGTTTCATCACGATAACGCACCAGCGCATTCGTCGATTGTTGCCATGTCCAAAATCCACGAATTGAAGTTCGAATTGATGCCGCATTCTCCCTACTCTCCAGACTTAGCCCTCAGCGACTATTACCTGTTTCCGAACCTCAAAAAATGGCTTGACGGAAAAAGATTTAAGAGCAACGAAGAAGTTATCGAAGCTGTAAATCAGTATTTTGAGGAGCTTGACGAATCTACGTTTAAAACTGGTATAACTAAATTAAAACACCGTTATGAGAAATGTATCAGTGTTGATGGAGATTATGTTGAAAAATAAAGCAAAAAAAATTTTTAAACATCGTTCTTCTTGGTCAGGCCGGAAACTTTTCACCCCACCCTCGTAAGATGGGATGTTGTAAGACGGCGTGACACGTAGCGTCGGCGCGAATAATCTAAAAAAAAAACAAATAACGATTTTTCTATCATTAATTATCATACGCAGAATATGAACCAAGAAAAAGTGATAAATGTTAAAAATCGATCAAATCATACGCTTCGAAACAAAAAGATTGATTTTTCCGAAAACAATTGCTACATTTTGCAATAATAAAATACGTTTTTTTAACTTTCGTAAACATTTAGGGTCATGTTTTAGACGATAAGGTTAGAAAGATTTCTACCAAATGTCCGCCATTTTTTAAGATTAATTAATAAACACCATATAACAGCCAAAAGAAGTAGTAAAACATACCCTAAGTCTCGAAATGGGTGAATAAATCGTTGCTTAAAAAATAATCATAAAAATCAGTAAATGTATTGCACGTCTAAAGGTATTTCCCACCTTAAGAAAACACAGTTGACCGTCGCAAGTTGGTAGCAACTCTACCTACGAATCAATCGTTATCACCATCCCCCTTCTGTAGAGTGCAACTTCTATTGGGCATTCTCTGATAATCTGGTATACATATACAAATGAGTGTGTGCATTCGTTTGGATTTGTCAGTCGTTATCGTTAATTTTCCAGAATCCCGCGCTCCAATCACGTTCCTATCACACGAAAAGAGATTTCGTGACAGATTTGTCAATGTCATTTGCCGTATTTTTTTTTATCCGTGATGTGCACGTAATTGCAATCAACGCATTGCTCGCGCATCAGGTACCCATACTTTTCCCCAAAAATGAGTGAAGAAGTTATTTATTTGAAGTCAAAATCAAAATGGGTAAAAAATTGATAAGATCATATGTAGATCATATATCATCATCACATATATAGCTAGATCATCATATCACATCAAAACCCAAACAGACTGTTTTTCGGGGAAGTGTCGTTCGGGGAAATGTCATTCGGGGAAGTGTTTTCGGGGAAATGTACTTATACGCGCGGATCACGTGAAGTTATGTTTTTCAGGGACGTATTTTTACGTGTTCGACATATAATGTGTTGATGTAAAGTCGTGAAAGGTCATCATTTCAGCCCGAGATGAAGTTCATCGGATTGTTATGTGTGATGAAAAATCTCTAACCTCTATTGGACAGATGCAGTCCCATTGGGGATATGCATATAGAGATATAACCGACACTGGTGGATTGCTGGTCGAGCTTTGGCTGCGGTGGTCCTCCGAGTTAAGAGGTTATGCCTAGTTGCAATTGGCGAAAAATCACTTTTTGCCAAAACCGATCTATTTCGACAGTATATTATCTTATAAATAGAGCCTGAAAATTTCAAGGGGATTTGAACATTGACAGATTTATAAACCATTATGTTAACGCCCGTCGGAAAGCTCGGAGTGTTGTCTGAAACTTTAAACACTTTTTCCTCGCAAGTACGTTTTTACAGTACTTGCAAAGAAATACTTAAAAAAAATTTCGGGCTTTTCTCTAGACGTAAAAATATTGTATTTGATTGAAGGACTTTTGTCCCTGTGGATACTTTCGATTTGATGAACGAAAAATGTCCATTTTTTCGAGAAAATCAAAACTCACCTTGAATACGCGCCTTTTTTTAAATTATTATTTCGGAAATTTCTTCGATTAATCACAGGATAAACTATTATAGCAACGACATCTGTTTGATTCTTTATTATTAGATAACCTGGTTCAGAAGGACATGGCTCAGTGCAAAAGGCATTTTCTAGAGATGGTTCTCGAACATCGACTGTAAATCGATTTTGATTGACTATTTTACCCAAAAAAATTGCAAAGTCTTGTTCGGATGATACTTTTTCACCAACCTAATTTTTGTCGAAATTTGTAATCACGATTTTCTTCTTAGAAATCCCCAAAACGAGCTGTTTTCGGTTGTTACAACTATGGCCAATACCCGGAGGGGTGACCACTTAGCCGTGCACCAGTTGGCGCATCGGCCAGTCGGCCGAAGACCAACACTTCTGAGACCTCGCTGTAGATACTTGAGTAAAACGCCTGTACACCAGAGAATCAGAAGAATATGCTTCCACAGTTTTCCACATTTTTTCCACAGTTTCCCCGTGCCCACGGAAAATACGGTATAGTGAAGCTTAAGACGGCTGTGGTCGCAACGGAAGTTAGGTTAGATAGTGAAGTGCGGGTAGGGAGCAATAGGAAAAAGTTCAATTGGGAAGGGCAATACGTCAAAACCGGCAAGGGTATATGTTGGAACTGAGAAAATGGAAGGTATACAACTACGCAATAAATAAATTTGAAATATATATATATATATATATATATATATATATATATATATATATATATATTTACGAAGTTTAATTCGAGAGCTCCATTTTCGCAGAATGTGGGTGTGTGCAACATCCAGAACTTCTCTCGAATTTATATCTCAAATCCAACTAGCTTTCTCATTTGACTGCGATTTTCGTTTTCTCTCTGACGCTAGATTTTCCATTCCTCGATCTCTCCCTCTCTCCCTTTTTCCCTTGCTCTGGTCTGCGTTCTTTCTCTTTCTCGGTCCCTGTACGATCGCGAATTCGCTTGACGCTTCTCGACGTGTGTATGCGAAGAGATTCGCGTAAACTACGTAATTTCGCGCATGGCTACGCGCCCGGTGCTCATCCCTTGCTCTCTCTCTCTCTCTTGCTCTCTTGATCTCGCTCTTTGCTTCGCATTTCGCGACCGCAGCAGCGACCGAGGAAACGCAATAACAAAGGTGAAACTTTTGGTGGTTCGCGGTATGGCGTGAGTGGAACTCGATGGTGTACCTACCATATGGAGCCAGTATACAGGGTGTCCCGGAATTGAATGCGTTCCCTGAAATGGAAGGTTGGGGGTGAAATTCTGAGTCGATTGATATAAGCATGTGTGGGTCTCAGAGCAACCCCTGAATTATTATTCATTTTTTAAGGCGGGCCAATCAGGTGCGCTCGATGAGCCGGCGGACTTCGCGTCAGCGAGCGATACGCGCGTATCGCTCGCCGACGCGAAGGCCGCCGGCTCATCGAGCGCACCTGATTGGCCCGCCTTAAAAAATGAATAATAATTCAGGGGTTGCTCTGAGACCCACACATGCTTATATCAATCGACTCAGAATTTCACCCCCAACCTTCCATTTCAGGGAAACGCATTTAGTTCTGGGACACCCTTCGTATATATGTGCGGTGTAAACGCCGCGCGCGCGTTGAATTTACTCTTGCCTCAATTGTGGGAATCTCCAAGCAAACTGTATCGGCCAAACGCGACGCGAGAACTATGTGTAAATATATTCACACATACACACCCACATACATATATAGGGTGTCTCCAAATGACCTGAAGTTTTAAATTGCGCGCCGTTTTTTTTTGTAGCGAACATAGAGTACTAATCTTTGACAACTGGCATCAGGAAGTGTTGAGGTTTAGTCATGGAGAATTACACGATGGAGCATCGCATCGAAATTGTTATTTGCTGCATTGATACTGCATTGTTATTGCAGACGAAGTTTAATGGTCGTTTTATCTTGCGCCGCGGCGATGTGAATTGACCACCAAAACCAATTCTTTCTTTGGGATTTTCTGAATGGAAAAGTGTATGCTAATGACCCACAGGCCATTCCGGAGCGCAAGGAAACAATTGGACGCACCATTGATAAAATTAGTCCGCAATTATGCCAAAATATTATTGAAAATTTCGTGAAAAGAGTGAAACGGCAAATAGGGACGAGGCGGCGATTTATCGGATATTGAGTTTAATACATAACATTCACGTTCGTACCTTATATAACAATTAAAATAGTCCGTCCCCCTCTCCCTCAGCCCTTCCTGTATTCCACCTCCCATTATGAAGCACTTATTACCGGTAATAACTTATTAACGGTACATTATTGTCTATTCGTTTATTTTGTTGTTTACGTTTGTAGTTCTATGTATTTTTTTCCTTGATGTTTTTTCGTAAAAAATAATGGTCTGCGACGACATTTTATAAAAATACGAAAATTACACACAAGCTCCGATTATTCGTAAATTGTTGTTTGTTCATTCCTTACTCGGTTATTTGTTAAGTAGTTTGTCGTTACCGTTGGTTTGCTCAATATGAACGTGACGTTTGTTTATTAATTGTTTATTTTTTACTTTGATATTTTTTCATAAAAAATAATGGTCCGCGACAACATTTTATAAAAAATGCGAAAATTACACACAAGCGCCGATTATTCGTAAATTGTTGTTTGTTCATTTCTTACTCGGTTATTTGTTTAGTCGTTTGTCGTTGCCGTTGGTTTGCTTAATATGAACGTGACGTTTGTTTGTTTGTATGCTTGTTCATTGTAATTGTAATTAACTAAGTGGCGTAATGCCCAAAGGTCCCAATCATAGTCCAATGGTCCAAATCATACTCCAAGCTGTGCTTGTGTGAAAGATTCATTGAAATCGATTCCGTAGTTCTCGAGTTAAATACGGGCAAATGTACAGATATATTCTTGTCTTTTACAGTACGATTTTTGTCACTTTTTCCGGACAATATAAACGATCTGTGATGATATTTTGTGACGATAAAAAAACAACAGAAAAAAGCACCCCTTCTAGTATCATTATTATTGTTATGATTATACATGTAGATATGTGCTGACTATTCCTAAACGTGGTGATAATTCATCCTTGGAACTTAGATGATTAATTGGTATCTGGAACCGTTTACTTGGCCCCTTGCCCTTGCTTTTTGGGCTACGATCGTATGTTCTTCCCAGACGAACTTTTCTACCGAATCAATTGCGCGGCTGATGAAGACGCATCTGCTATTGGACCGGCACGCGAAGTGTGGTAAAAAAATAAATGACCGAATAAGTTTTAAAAATAACTGCGATTCGGAAACGGTCGTTGTTTTCACATATAGCGATCGGATGAGATGAGCGTCGTCAGGGTGCAAATTTGTGGAAAAACAGAAGAAGCTCAAGGCTACAAAGGGAAAAATTGAAATAGACGAGGATGACGTTCTCGATATGCCGATAGAAATGGACACTATACAGTGAGAGAATACAAAAGAGAAGGCAGACCTAGATGCTCTCGTCTTTTCTGCAATCTTAGGTCTCTCTCTCTCTCTCTCTCTCTCTCTCTCTCGCTATCTATCTATCTATCTATCTATCTATCTATCTCTCAATCCCTCTTTTCCTTGCCCGCTTGCTTTCCACTTCTTTGCTGCTGTTCTGCCCACGAGAAACTCCTCGCGCATGGTTAATATTTTATTCAGGGCGGAGTCCGATTTGCATACGAAGTAGGGTCCATGGGTGCTCGCATCTGCCAGAGATATAATGCTCGCGATACCGTCACACAAGAGAGAGAAGGAGATGAAAAGAGAGAGAGAGAGAGAGAGAGAGAGAGAGAGAGAGAGAGAGAGAGAGAGAGAGAGAGAGAGAGCGAGAAAAACTCGGAGCCGCACGGACGATGCACACTACATATAGTGTACTGTACACATGTATGTGGGATGCACTTTTTCGCGGACCAACCAGATACAAGAACATAAACACACACACACATTACGTATATATATATATATATATATATATAGCTGTAGTTGGTACGCGGAAAAAGTATACGTATATGAGTACGCATGTGCGTAAATTACTCCACCGCGTAGTCCAGTCGTCCACTGTACTCGGTGAAATTGACCGCTGCTCCATCGTGCAATCGCACCCTGAGATTTTTCGATAAGATTTATCAGCCGACATATTGCGGTATGCCGGTCGGTTTCATCGTGGAAAGATTGTACGTAAGGCATGCTGCGTACTTGGTAGACGATTATATATATCACATATTTATATGTATATATATATATCATGTGTGTGTGTGTGTGTGTGTGTGTGTGTGTGTGTGTGTGTGTGTGTGTGTGTGTATTTTGAAGACGGTCCTCGAAGTCGAATGTCTTGAAAATCACCCTTTTCCAGTGTATATATATTCATCTATATATGCGTGTATATATATACAGTCGTAAAAAAGGAAGGATCCAAAATATTGATATTCATGCAAATGTATTTTTTCTTTGACTAAACATACTCTTATTTCGTCTATGTAAGTGTTTTGCGATATATATATATATATATATATATATATATATATATACAGGGTGTCCCTCTTATCTCTACCACCCGAGATAACTCGGTAATCATCGACGTCACAAAAAAAAGTTCCAGACAAAAGTTGTACGGTGCATCAAATGCGACCAATTTTTTTAATTTCGATCGAGGCGCCGACGCACAGTGAAGATCACCTTCACTTTTTTAAATGGAATGGTACATTTTTTCCCACTATCTTGTGGAGCACCGCAAGCCGCATAAAAAAACATTAGGGGGTCAAAGTCATTGAAGTTCATTCAAGGTAAGCAGAGATAAGAGGACACCCTGTATATTTTATAATCATTTTTAACCGTCTGTCTTTTCATCTCACAGCCTTCCTGTTTCCTTCCCTCTCTCTCTCTCTCTCTCTCTCTCTCTCTCTCTCTCTCTCTCTCTCTCTCTCTCTCTCTCGCAATCTCTCGAAAAGAGAGAGGAGGGTGCAGAGACAGAAGCCGAGGAATCGGATATCGGTAGAGGAAAGGGGTGAATTGTGCACGTAAGAAACGGGATCTGAGGTCGCAGACACTAGCAGCAGGGTGGGGAAATAAATTTTCAAAAAATCTTTATGTGGATCGAGGTTACGTATTGTAAGCAAGATAAATTAGGGACGGGGATCGCGTGCAATTGGAGATCCGGGCGGCCCCTTAACCGAGAAAACACGTGGGCTTACGTGTACGGGAACAGGAGCTGAGCCGAGATGATATTTGAGAACTTTTTGGCGCGTTCGTTTCGTTTTTTGGCAAACCTCTGGTCCTTCACAAAAATCGTCACAACTCGGAAAATTTTTAAGATATCTTCCTTGCAAATTGAAAATAAGATCCTACGCTATAAAAACTATATGTTAATAAAGAAATCGTATTTTCGAAATTCCAAACTTATACAGACCTCTCATCGCACCTCGGTTTCGTTCATTGCCAATTTATATTTATGAACATAAATATTTCTATCAATATAAAATCAATTTATGAATTGACGAAAAAATCTATGACATTTTTTTTATAGATAAATAAAATTAAATAAGAATACAGTTCTAGAAAATTAAAAAACAAATGAATAGTTTGCCAATTATCCGGTTGCGCTTCTTCAAACTATTTTGACTCCAATAATCACCAACCCTTTTCACTAACGTCATTCCTCCTTTGTTGCTGTACGTCGACGAAGGAATCGGTATAAATCGGGTATATTGCTTCATCAAGTAAATAGGAAAAAACGGAGGCACGCAAAGGAGAAGAGATGGAATGGGAGTAGGTTTGAGGGGATGTGTGCAGGTTTGCGAAGAGGAGAATTTATGCTGAGCCGTCCTGACAGACGCCCGGGGGTCCCTCATCCGCGTAGCTCACAGCTCCACACGATTATTCTTCGTCACATTTTTTTTTCTCTCGTTCGCATACTCTTTTTCATCAAACAATATATACATATATATACAGCCCCAGTCAAAAGTATTCAGTACTCATTTTTTTCCTAATCAGCAAATAATTGTGACAATAATTGAAAGGAAAGGAAGATAATATTGATCGTTTTTTAACTATATTTTTCTTTCATCACTTCACATATTTCTATTTTCTCTACTATGTGAATATTTTGAGATCATGAGGTCGTCATGGAGGTACCTAATACTTTTGACGATAAATGTATACATGGGTGTAATTATATTTGTATATATCTACATACACATGCAGCCTTGGTTGAAGGTATTGACATAATTGAGATAAATTATATTTCTTCACCTATATATATATATATATATATATATATATATATATATATATATATATATATATAAATATATTTATATATATATATATTTACACACACACACGCACAATATCTTTTAGTGTCCTTAGAACCCCCCTTGCCTATTAGCAAGCAGATTTGTGTAACAGTAATTTTTAAGACGGCCCCGAAACCAAAAACACTTTTCAGAAAATGTCAAGGATCGTCTTTAGAATATTTACATCTATTAAGGCGAGACACCACTGTGACGGCTGTAAAAAAACGATTTTTTTGCATTTTCTCAAAGTGTACATATTCAAGGATATGTGGAAAAATATTCAACTCAAAATATTGAAAATTGATCAAGTTACAGATGATTCAGTGACAGCGGGTAGCGCAACCATATACGTATACTTAAATTTTCAATCGTTTTTTTCTCGAAACGCCTTTTCTCGGTCTGGCCGGTATCATAACTCTAGCTACAATTTACCAATTTTCGATTTGAAAAAACCACAATGTCCGCAATTGCAATAGCTATCGTTGTACGTAACCATTTTTTGTTGTTAATTTAGTATTTTTCAAGCCCCCGAATACAGGTGAAAATTTCGCGAACGCTACACTTTTTTATTTGATCACCTGCCATTTTGTGAATTATTTTTTCTTTGTAACGGCTACGTATAGCAAGAACTGCATTTATATATATCATAAAACTTTTTATTTTCATTTTTCAGACCAACCATTGTTAAGTTATCGATCGGCTGTTGGACCACATTTTGTACACAGTGGCTCTATTACACCTCAATAACAGTGTAACTTGTTTTAATTTTTTATTTACACGAAGTAACTTTGATGTATGTTTAATAACATACCTTTTTTCCAAACCCCAAGTAGATAATCTCGTAGACAAAAAAATCGGAAACTACGACTTTTTATCGTCACAGTGTTGCCCTGCCTTAATAAATACATTTGCATAAATACATTGATAAATATATTTATATGGAAAAAAAACATTGTGAAACCTTCATGTCTGTGTAATGTTGGCTATCAGCAGATCTGGTTGTTTTAAAGACGATACTCGACATTTATTCCACCCAATGATTGGGTGGAATCTCGAAAATCACCTTCACCCACATATGCTTGCTTGTATGCAACGGTGATTTTTAAGACACTCGGAGATATTGTGTACAGGGTGTCCCAGAACTAAATGCGTTCCCTGAAATGGGAGGCTGGGGGTGAAATTCTGAGTCGATTGATATAAGCATGTGTAGGTCTAAGATCAACCCCTGAATTATTATTAATTTTCAAAGGCCGGCCAATCAGGTGCGCCCGATGAGCCGGCGGACGTCGGCGACCGACACGCGCGTGTAGTGGTACCTGGTGGGAGCGTCACTCCTACAGGCACCACCACACGCGCGTGTCGCTCGCCGACGTCCGCCGGCTCATCGGGCGCACCTGATTGGCCGGCCTTTTAAAAATTAATAATAATTCAGGGGTTGATCTTAGACCTACACATGCTTATATCAATCGACTCAGAATTTCACCACCATCCCCCCATTTCAGGGAGGGCAATTAGTACGAGTACGCTAGGAAACATTATATATATATATATATATATATATATATATATATATATATATATATATATATATATATGCCGTGTTCCCAGTGAGAAAGTATTCTTGTTCGACCAGGGTATTTTCTACTCATCGGTGCTCCCAGTTATAAAAAACTATACAGTGTCTGCTTGCTCCCCTCGGTCGCCGCTTCTTGTACTCTCGCTCGCCGTGCTCGCTCGTCTCGCTGCTTTTGCGCTGCATCACGAGGAAGTTTATCAACGTCTGTCTCCATGTCCACCTCACCGCCTCTCTCTCTCTCTCTCTCTCTCTCTCTCTCTCTCTCTCTCTCTCTCTCTCTCTCTCTTTTTGTCCGTGATACCGGGGCACGATCATCGTGTAGCCGAACATCGCGAGTTTGGCCGAGGGCATTGCTCGCAACCGCAAAAGAATCGTCCCGCAAAGAAGCGTCATTCGCGAATGATCAATATGGTCGTCGCCGATTGGAATGTCTTCGGGTAGTACATAATTTAGCGAGATGCTCCTTTGAAATTTTCCTCCTCGTGTTGACATGTGGATAAAAAAGTAAGTGTAACGATGGCTGTAGTTGTTTTCGTATTAATTGGATGAATATTAATGAGTAAGAATGTGCAATGAGTAATGAAGTCTTCATGAATGTGGTAATGGTGAAATCACTCTGATTTTTGCGAATATATAGCTATGGTATTAATTGATAATTAATTATCATTACGATTTTTTCAGACTTTTATTTTTCAAAATTAAAATAAACAAATTTTTTTTATTCGAAAATGTACTTTTCTTTCTTCTATAATTTATCGATTTGTTCGTTTGATGATTTTTTTCGTACTTTTATTTTTCAAAATTAGGATTAACAAGTCTTTTCAATCGAAAATGTACTGTCCGTAATTATATAATGTATCGATTTGTTTATAACAAATTATTGAAGTTGTTTTTTTTTTCGGCGAAAATCGAAGTTTTTTTCCACAGCTTGTCATTTTCGAACTTGTTAAAATTTCCAAAAATTATTGGGTCAAGCGAATGTTTCATTATTATTCTAGAAGGACAAGCCAAAACCATTAACGCCAATTGGCCATGCAGCGACGTAGTTGAAATGTTTCGTTTAAATAATAAAATGCCTTGCTTATCAATGTTGTACAAAGAAAAAAAAAGACTTAAGCTTGCCAAGAATGTGTATCAGTTGTGTCTAAAATTCGCACCTCGTCCTACCAATACTAACATCAGAAAATATTATTGCAACTCGACTTGTCTTGGGTCTCCTAATTGTCGACTGAATTTAAAAAATCATATCATCAAAGTAACAATGAACCATGCGTGCTATACACTTTTCTGGATCTCCGACGAATTCATTTTTTTTTTTTTCATTCGCGTAATGTCCCTTTTTTCGGGCCCTACGAAGGTTTTCATCCCGTTGACAAAATAATGACGACCCGTCGGAGAATCATAAATTGCCAAGACCAAAAATGACGATTACCAAAAATAATAATATATATAGTACGTCGTTTGTTCATGGACCATTTTTATGCCGGTCGGACAATACTTTTGCCATCCAGGTTACGTAAGATTTCGGAGCCTCGGGAATATCTCTATACGTACCTGCCGCGACGCGCTCATATATGTTTACGATCTTTTTTACCTTGTAGCTCGCAACGACGAGTCTCGTGTACTCGCGTGTTCCTCCCCCTCGCGGACGCAAGACCAACGGGCTCCATCGATCGACAAGCCGAAAAAAAGGGGTCGAAAAAGTTTGCCTCCCGAGCGATCTGCCAAGTGGCTGCGTTCCTACAAACGTATATACACGTCATACGGACCCGCGAAACCGATGCTGGTGGCAATTTGGACCCGAGTATGAGCTTGAGATATTATCTTTTCTTTCGAGCTCTCAATTATATTTATGTTCGTTTTTACTTCCCATACGCATTGCAGTACACGAGAGAAAATAGTCCTTAAAAATAAAAAAAATGTTAGCAACACTTTTATAGCGGTAATTTTTTTTCATAAAATGTTGTTTATACAGTTTTGCAAAAGCTTTTATTAAATTTCGAAAATTTCGAATGACAGAACGTAACACCGATTGCTAAACATTACCGATGAAGTTAATTTACGGATGAAGTTACTTTACCGATCAAGTTACATTACCGATAAAGTTACATTACCGATAAAGTTGCATTACCGATAAAATTAAGTTACCGATAAAGTTTCATTACCGATGAAGTTACATTACCGATAAAGTTAATGTAACTTTATCGGTAGTTAATATAACTTTATCGGTAGTTAGTTCCATCATTGATAAAGTTACGTTACCGATACAGTTACGTTACCGATGAAGTTACATTACCGATGAAGTTACATTAGCGATGAAGTTATATTACCGATAAAGTTGTAATACCGATAAAATGACAATACCGATGAAGTTACATTACCGATAAAGTTACATTACCGATAAAGTTGCATTACCGATAAATTTAAGTTACCGATAAAGTTGCATTACCGATAAAATTAAGTTACCGATAAAGTTACATTACCGGTAAAGTTACATTACCGATAAAGTTACATTACCGATAAAGTTACATTACCGATTAAGTTAGATTACCGATTAAGTTACATTACTGATAAACTTATATTACCGATAAACTTATATCACCATTTGTAAGTGATAATGTAAGTTTACATTATCACTTACTTACTAGTAAGGTAAGTGATAATGTAAGTTTACATTATCGATAAACTTACGTTGCCGATAGCTTGCATTACCGATAAACTTACGTTACCGATGGACTTTACAAGTGTGAACTTTACAACCTATGAAAAATTACTGATTTATCGATAATAAGTAACTAATAGGTAATTTAATCGGTATATTAGGGTAATTTATTACCGACTTCTACCGATTGAAATACGATATATATGTGTGTGTGTGTGTGTGTGTATGTATGTGTATATATATATATATATATATATATATATATATATATATATATATATATATATATATATATATATATATTGGGGTGGCTGAATGTTCATAGTCCCCTTGTAAGAACATAATCAACATATCTAAAAAAAATATGTGCTATGTTTTAAGGCGCTCGGAAAATGTTTAATGGTTCCTTTGAGTGTTTGAATGTTCCAATACAAAAATACATGTATTTTGCCAAGTTATTACTTAATTATTTCTCATGCTTAGGATGTTCGTGGGAAAAATCTGAAACTTGCCACACATATTGTGCACATTATGAGGTAGACGACGAAATTTTTACAGATTCTTACAGCATTAATTGTCATTATTACTAGCTTTGAAATGACAACCTCGTTATCATTCTCTGAGTTTCTTTCGTCAAAGACTAATTATGGATGTTTTAATGCAACTGTCGCCTCGACTATAGACTGCATGCATAACGAAAAAGTTCGCTCTGTAGAAAAAGATGATATAGAATCCTCCTTTCGCAAATGCTGCTCCCGATCATAATTTGAATTTTCTAAACAAACATATGATTACCAGAAAGTAAATTTCCCTGTAAGCAAAGTTGCTCTCAAAAAAATATCGAATCATCTTTGGCATCGATGGCATTTTTTATGAAGCCATTCTCACTTTTATTAAAAGAAAAATGGCAAAATAAATTACGAACGAGCTGTCTGAACATGAAAATTAAACCAAAATTCCTGAACGATATGAAATTTCTCGATCAGAGGTCGCTTATTTGATGGGTGAAAAAGTTGTTTTTTTTTTTCTTACGCCCCCAATCGATAAAGTTTTTCAGAATATTCCAGATCGATCGTGGCTTCCTAAATAACGACGTGTCCGAGTGGCATTTGGACAAAAATTATTAGTTGCGTTCGCAAATGGTCAAAAAATTAAGGGTCGTTAATGACGTCGCGAAGAGAGGAATCAAGCTCATTACTGAATATAATGATATATTGACATGCAACGAGGAACAGAAACAATTCATTGTTCAAGTTGTCTGTGAATACCAGACAATGTATCCAAATGTACACAAGAGGACTTTAAGCCGAGCACTCCACTAATGAAATGTTACTTTTGCACTTTTTTGTATGAGTTTTGATTTGCAAATTATGTTCATTCGATAATTATAGTATTCATTGCAACAATTTATTTTAGTGCAACGACTTTGTGGCTCAGGTTTGATTCGAAGTTGAAATTTAATTTTAAGGAGTTCTTATATTCCTGATAGAAATAAAACTTTTCTATTATGTTTAAGTTTTTGTCTCGTCAAAAGTTGGATTAAAACATCAATAAATGGTCTTTGATGAATGAAACTCAAAAAAAAAAAAAAAAAAACGAGGTTGTCAATGCAAAGTTAGTAATAATGACAATTATTACTGAAAAAAAATCTGTAAAAATTTGGACATGCATCTCATGTGTGCACAATTTTTCCCGCCAATATACTATGCATGAGAAAAAATTAAGTAATAATTTAGCAAAATACATGTATTTTTGTATTGAAAATGCAAACCTTCACAGGCACCATTAAGGGGACCCGGTGGTCTAGAAATTTAAAAAAATAGATTTTTTTTCGATATTTCGAAAGTATAGTATCTTAAGAATATACGGTGAAATTTTCATGCGGAAATTCCCAATATTATAGCTTCTACAGCCCATTAACCAGGTAGAGAGCGGTCCGCGTCTGTACCTTATATCTAGATAAAATATCTGTACCTCAAAGTTTAAACTCATTTATCTCGAAGCGACTTTTTTCGGCACGGCGGTGGTGAAAACAAAAAAACTATTCAACCGAATCACTTTAAATTTGAATATGTTGTTCGCAATATGTATGGCTATCGTCGGAACTAGAATCATAATTTTATTTAAATAATTTCCTATTGTTTACACTAAAAAACTAGTGAAAAAAGACCCGATTTTAGGAACTTTTTTTTCAAAAGCGCGCCATTTTGTCAATTTTTAATTTTTTCGATTTGTTCTAGTTCCGACCATAGCTGCACCCTTTCTAATTAAGATTCTTCTTGAATTTTGTGTTTCAGATAAGTAGAAGTCTCGAAATCACCTACGCCGTCCGGGTCCGATTTTTCGAGAGGGTCATCTTCAGCGGCATTTTTATAATAATAAATTTTGTTTTTAAAATGAAAAAAAAATTTTTTTGTATGCTCAATAAACGTAGTAATAAGCCCGAAAAGTTGAAACATTGTTTTTAAAATTTTTAATGGCCAAAAAAATCGTGAAAACAGGTGAAATTTTCGTGCTCTAGACCACCGGGTCCCCTTAAGACCTTAGGCCACGTGCGAATTTAACCAAAAAAAAATCTTATAAAAAAGTAATTCACTCATACAATTAATTACACATCTATTTAGTATGAATATCAAGCTGTTAGAAAAGAAATATATATATTTTTTTCGATGTACAAAATGACCGACTACTAATATTTTCTATTGTTATCTTCTTTTTAAGGCGCTCCACGGTGTGGCATTTGACATCCACCATTTTTTATCTAGAACAAAAAACCAAAATTCTCGTCAATCTATAGCAGAATACGTAGAGAAGTACGTACGGAATTTCAAAAATATTATTTCATTCACAAGTTGTAGGTATTTGAACTTAAGAAATGAATTTTCAGTGAAAAATTTCGTTGTCACGCCAATTGGAAAAAAGCTGTTTCGAGAAGTTTCGAGCAGTCGGCCATTTTGTACATCAAAGGAAAAAAAACATTTCTAACAGCTTGATATTCATACTAAATATATGTGTAATTAATTTTATGATCGAATCACTTTTTCATGCGAAAAAAAAAATTGTTAAATTCGCAGATGATTTTATATTCGTTACTGTGGCCTAAGGCCTTAAACATTTTCCGAATGCCTTCAAACGTTGCACCTAATTTTTTTATGTATCCTGATTATGCTTTCATAAGGGCACTTTAAAAATTAAAATTTGACCCAATTTGCAGCCACCCTAATAATAATAATATATATGTATATGCAAGGTAATTTTATCGGTACTTATAGCCTTCTTACTCGATAATGTAAGTTCCTTTCTTGTAATTCAAACTTTATCGTCTTTAGAACTATACAATTTTATTGTAGCGTCCTCACATCTGCTAGCACAATTATTGTCTGCTACATACGCGATATATGGGCACATCATTAATAAGACAATAACTTTGCGTGTATATATATATATATATATATATATATATATATATATATATATATATATATACACACATATATACATACATATACATACACACACACACACACACACACACACACACACACACACACACACACACACACACACACACACACACACACACATACATATACATATATATATATATGTATGTATGTATGTATGTATGTATGTGTGTGTTCTTGCAATGTAAAAAAATAAATAAGCGATGTCGAATGACAGCGATCGAAGTAATTAGCAACGATTCAACAGACTGAAAGCTCAAGGGGCAGTGGCCGGGGTGGAGCGAAATAAAAATTCGCAGATATAGAAACTACGGGCATTCGCAACCGGCCAATTATACACGTGTTTGTACACACACGCACACCGGGTGCAGAGAAAATTGCTACGCGAATTACGCGCGCGCAGGCAGAACGGAAGAGCGAGAGAGAGAGAGAGAGAGAGAGAGAGAGAGAGAGAGAGAGAGAGAGAGAGAGAGAGAGAGAGACGCGGATTTGAAAGCTCGTAATCTGATCACGCACGAGAAGTAACGCGCCCGCAAATACCGCTCGTCACGTACATCGGCTTAAGTCCCCGGTATAACACGGGCCGCCCAGCCCCAGGAAACCGAGAGACCGAGCACGGAAAATGCTCGCGCCGTCCTCATAGGCACACCACACGCAGTGTATCCCTTTTCGTGTAAAATCGTTGAGCAAGGGTCAACTTTAGTTTTTCAAAGTCAAGACCAAATTTTGAGATCTAAATTTTAGAGAGAAGATTCAAATGTTCTCAACGTAAACTAAAGGTAATGTTCTAATGACTTAAAGTCAAATGTTCTCAACGTGAATCGCGAACACATATAGTTTTGAATGCATTTTCTGCAACGAACAAAAAAAGGGTATCAATTCGTAACATGAATATAGTTGATTCGAGTACACAAGAAAAATTGAATTTTGCTCGTTTGATTCAGATAAAAATTCTATTGAGTAAACATGTTATTTAATTTTTTTCACCATATCCGATATTGATTTTCAAGAACATTATTCGTTAAAATATTAATATTTTATTTTAAATTGAAATATATTAAGCAAATGTCTGAACTGGTAAAAAAATTATGCAAAAATAAGATTTGTTTTTTGCGCATTTGGTTGAGAAAATTCAACTAAATCGTGGCCGAGCGTCACCGAAATTATAGGTATGACGAAACCCGTAGTTCCAGGAGTAACCGCTAGAAGCCGCACGCGCGCTCGTTTCTCGTAAGCGTAGCGCGAACCGAAAATCTACTAAAATGCCGGAGAAACTCTAAAAGAGTATCGCTTCTTGCCTCGTGGCTAAGATCAAAGTGTACTATGTGTTCTTATCAGTTGAATATCTGATATTCTCTCCGGGGATATTCCATTGGATATCTGATATTCTCTCCACTATTATCGTGGATGATCATTCTAATGCTCACTTTTTATTTAAGATTTAAAACAAATTGAAAAACTTACGTCTCATGGCGTATTCGTTTCGATGTAGGAAAGAAATAATTCATTCTATTGATTATATTTTTGTACAAAATAAAAAAAATGTTGCAGCAACCGCTCAATTCTTTCATCCATACATCTACGGATTGTATACACTGTAAAAAATGTCTGTATAAAAATTAATATACAAGTGTAGGAAGTTTTTATGCGGATACCGCTTATGAAATTTCAGATACGATTTTGAAATTCCAAAACAGGTTATTTAAAAAATGAAAGTGTAGCTCCGTAATATTAATATACTTGTGCGTTTGAAAAATAATGCACGTGTAAAGAAATAATCACATCCAAGTATATTGAAATCAAGAACCATTTGCTGATATCAAAATACGAGTGTATATTAAATTCAAGATCCATTTGCTAATATCAATATACGGGTGTGTATTAAAATTACTGATCCTAAGTATTAAGTTTATTTCAGAAATTGATAATTGCAATACGTTTTTATGTAGAAATTATCAAATTAAGACCACTCAATTCATGTACTGTATGATGCTTTCGTGATACTTGTGTATATGATTTTTTCGCAGCTTTATCCCATAATTAATATTGAATACTTGAAAAATAAAATTTAAATACAGTGAAATCACTGCACGTATGTATTCTTTTCTATATATATGTATTCCTCAGAGGCACGGTGTCCGGGAACCACCCCCTTCCTTTATCCTTCCATCATTCACATTCCTTCCAGAGACCCCCCCCCAGAGTGTTGCGGAAAACCTGGGCCGATACAGGCGGCTATACGAGGGTGGGGTGAAAAATTTCCGGCCTGACCAAGAGATGGTGCCACTAGGTCTAGTTTTGGAGCGGCGTCCTACAGTACCATTCCTACCGAGCTTGTATTTACAGTTTCAGCCCAATCCCTACGTTAGTTTGCGTTTGAGAGCACATTGCGCGAGACGCTTCCGTTGTTTTCGTAAAATTGGAAAAATTGGAAAAACGTGCTGTCATCAAATACTTCCATTTGAAAGGTTTTACACCAAAACAAATAAAAGAAGAGATGGATTCAGCACTAGGAGACTCCTCCCCATCATATTCAACTATTAAGCAGTGGGTTTCTGAATTTAAAATGGGTCGTGTGAGCACCTCTGACGAGCCTCGCTCAGGACGGCCCGTTGAAGTCACAACTTCAGAGACGATTGAAAAAATCCATAAAATAGTGTTGGAAGACCGCAGGTTGAAAGTGCATGAGATAGCTGAGACCTGTAGGATGTCAGCTGAACGTGTGCGAAATATTTTGCACAACCATTTGAACATGGAAAAGCTGTGTGCAAGGTGGGTGCCGCGTTTGCTAACGCTCGACCAAAAACTGCTTCGAAAAACCATTTCTACCGACAATTTGGCGCTGTATAGGCGTAATCCAAACGAATTTTTGCGTCGATTCATAACTGTTGATGAGACGTGGGTCCATCACTACACTTCTGAAAATAAAGAACAGTCAAAACAGTAGGTTGGAAAAGGGGAACCAACCCCAAAGAAGGCAAAAACAATTTTATCGGCAAACAAGGTTATGGCTACTGTTTTTTGGGATGCGAAAGGAATTATATACATTGATTACCTTGAAAAGGGTAAGACTATCACTGGTCAATACTACGCAGAGTTATTGCAACGTTTGAAGCACGAGGTGCAAATCAAACGACCTCATTTGGCGAAGAAAAAAGTTTTGTTTCATCACGATAACGCACCAGCGTATTCGTCGATTGTTGCCATGTCCAAAATCCACGAATTGAAGTTTGAATTGATGCCGCATCCTCCCTACTCTTCAGACTTAGCCCCCCAGCGACAATTACCTGTTTCCTAACCTCAAAAAATGGCTTGGCGGAAAAACATTTAAGAGCAATGAAGAAGTTATCGAAGCTGTAAATCAGTATTTTGAGGAGCTTGACGAATTTACGTTTAAAACTGGTATAACTAAATTAGAACACCGTTATGAGAAATGTATCAGTGTTGATGGAGATTATGTTGAAAAATAAAGCAAAAAAAATTTTAAACATCGTTTTTCTTGGTCAGGCCGGAAACTTTTCACCCTACCCTCGTATATTCGGCTGAGTTTCAGTTGTATTACAATCAGAAACTCAGAAAAACTGCCTCCCACTCAGAGGTTGACACGCAAACCAGTGCACGGGCAAGCGGCCACCGCTCCAAGTACCAGCAGCCTCCAATGCTGCTTAACTTCAGTGACCGCCGAGCCCGTACACCGACCGCGCGCCCATCTCTGTCCACTGCACGCATGTATTTGAAATTCATGTGATTTTGAGATATCGTCCGGGTCAATAATTATGAAAATCATGAAACGTTTCTTCAATATTAATATACGAACACATTAAATTCAACTTAACTGTGATTTGTTTTTCACAAACAATTGTTATCCTCAGTGGCTTTTGTCTTGAAAATTCTATGTTGCATCTATTAAATTCTATATCCACGTTAGAATTTCATGTTCCTGTTTTAAATTTACGGTACAAGTGTGTTAAATTCAATTTCATTTACCGAGTTCGTAAAATCCAATTCTTCTGTGCCTTAAATGTAGTGTAAATTTAATATAATTTTCACATTTATTCATGTGATTTTCATCAACGTTTATGATTTTTTTTTTTCAATTCCAGTCTCGCTCTTTTAAATAAATCTGTTGTGGTCATGCATTGTACGTATCGTAAAATTCAGTTTCACATATATGATATTTTTCAGGCAGCTGTAAATAAATTTCAAACTTGTTTTGTATTTTCAATGCCCTGTTTTTTATAGTTGATTTATTATACATCTGTAGTAATTTTCAAAGGAAGACACGGGTCAATGCAATACATTTTCCACAAATTTACAAACTTGTTTTTCAAATTCCATGTTGCGTCTATTAACTTCTATATCCACGTTGGAATTTCATGTTCGTGTTTGTAATTTACGGTACAAGTGTTTCAAATTTAATTTCATCTACTGAGTTCGTAAAATTCAATGCCTTTGTATCTTAAATGTATTGTAAATTTCATACCATTTTTCACAGCGTATAGAACGATTTCAATAGAATGTAATTTTATTTGAAGGATAATATAGATATTCAGAGAACGGAAGAGATTTTCAAATAAAATAATTTCAATCAATGACATTTTCCAATATTTTATAGTATCGTAACAATCTCATATATCGGTGGCACCCCGCGATCAGACATTTATTCGAATCAACCAATATATTTTTTTTTTATTTAGTTGGTTTTCTTTTTCTCAGTGAGCGGCTAAGTTTTCTCATACCCTCATGTAAAATATTGCGCGCCCGTTCGTACGAGATGTCAGCAGGCTCCGTTATCTCTCTCGAAGTTAATCGACGCTCATCCATCACGATCCGGCGAATGTAATCGACCGCGTTCGCCATTGCGGTTCTTGGTCGTCCAAAGCGGTCCCGCTCGAAAATTCTCCGTCCCTCACGTTTGAACTCGGCAGCCCAGGCTTTCGCAGTTGTAACCGAAGGAGCGCCACTTACGTATACATAGTCAATGGATTATGCCTAGCTGTAACAGTCGAAAAAAGCTCATTTTTCGTTTTTCTTTTTTTTTCTTTTTTTTTTTAAGAAAATCTTGATGATCAATTTCTACAAAAAATTAAGTATTTAAAAAAGTATCATCTGAAGCAGCCATACTCAAAGTGTGCTCCACGGAGCCCTGAGGCTCCGCAAAAAAAACCTCATGTCGCCCAATAAATGGAAATAATTTCATCAATTTGGAATCAAAACATTGTTATGTGGAATATCAACATTGTTATGTGGAATCAAAACATTGTTATGTGGAATCAAAACATTGTTATGTAAAGTACCCATTTTTGTACGATTTTCGGCAAGCGTACGAAATCCGGGGCGCCGAGATTTGACGGTGAATTTAGGGTTATCGAGTCAAGATAAACAAAATATGAAGAGTGGTAAAAGTTGATATTTCGCTTATTTTGCGTTCAAATTGGACTTTTTCGACAGTTATCGAAAATGACGATTTTTTCGAATTTGAAAATTTCGAGCAACATCAGGTAAGGTAACTTGGAAATTTACAGTTTCAACAGTGTCTTAGAAGCCAAAAATGTATTTTAAATACCACTACCATGTTTTCCTCGCTTATAAGTGCGACTAGACACAGAGTAAAGGAGTAGTTTAAATCGCTGTGAGTCCGAAGAGGGATTAAAAGTGTACGGTACATCCCTCGTCGGACTTGTAAGGCTCCAATTTTATGTAAAATATATCGTTTAGTAATTTGGTGTAGTAAGTATATGGAATAATTGTTATTGTTATAAATGAACAGAGAATATGATTAAATAAAGCATTATAATCTTGGAATTCAAACAAATACTTTTTAAGCTCGCCCGATCAATTTCCATTACTTGTGATAAAATAGAGATATTGTACCCATCAGCCAACAACAATCGCTGAATTTTGGCGCATTTCCGATTACCGCTAAAAGCGCTCATAATACCTTAAGGAAGCCAAAACGGTACATGTTTTATTCTTTGAATTCTCATTATTTTAGTTCAAATATCAAGAAGCAACGATCAAAACTTGGTGCCCCGGATATCGTACTAGCCCCCGATTTTCATTAAAAAATAAACATAAAACGAGGTTTCGCTTATTTTAGGGCTCCGTGAAATATTTAGTGTGTCAAAAGGGTTTCGTCGCCAAACAAGTTTGAGAGAACCGCTGATCTGAAGACTACCCTGTAATTGTTTTGTGTAAAAATCTTGCTGTCTTTTGCTGCGAGCAATGCCCTTTCGAACCAGGTTATCTAATATAAAAAAAATCGAACAGATTTCGTTCGTATATTAGTTAATCCTATGATTAATCGAAGAAATTTCCGAAATATCAAATTAAAAAAAATTACGCGTGTTAATAGCCAGAATTTTGATTTTTGCGAAACAAGTGGGCACTTTTGGTTCATCACATCGGGTGGGAGTCGAAATATCGATGGATCAATATTCGGATGGGCTGAAATATCGAATTAAAAAATGACGAATGTTTGAGCATAGATAGATCAATGTTCGGAGGGTTTATATAGTCGTAAATAAAAATTCCGAATACGAATATCTCGAAGTTGAAATAAAGCGAAAAACAAAAACCGATTTAAAAAATATTGAGAGACATAATATCGAATTGCTTATATAAATAACACAAAACAATTCGAGAAGACGAATCTTCGAATTGTAAATATAGCGACGGGTCAAAAAAGAGAAATCATTAAATCGAACGGCCAAAAAGTCGAGTGGTTAAAATAGGGAAGGGTCAAAATGTCAAACGGCCCGGATGGCGAAAACTTGTGATCGAGGCAGATAGCGTTAGCGGTCGGCCGGGACGGCATCCATACCATGTTCGCCATTTTGGCATTCGCCATTTCGGACCATCGATATTTTGCGTCTCGATATATTGCTTTTCGCTATAGGCGGTATTACGAATATTAGATACTCGCTTTTTTCTATTTCGGAGATATGGATTTTATAAGATTGTTCCAATCTATATTTGTATTACTCAAATTGCAGACGATCTGAATATACGTTTTCAGATAAATGAGCTCTCGAATAAATGATGCTTTGCTTTATGGTCATTCGATTTTTTCTTCGATCGAAACATAACATTTCGAATAATTAAACCTTCGTTATTTTGAGAGTTCATAATTCTGTCGTTTCGAAATATTTGTCGATCTATATTCGGTCCTTCGATATTTGGATCCCCACCCATCACATCGAAAGTAATCATCGGTAGAAAAATCCTTCGATCAAATACTATATTTTTAAATCTAAGAAAAGTCCTAAAGTTCCGGACCCAAAGGGCAAAACGGAATCCTATTAATAACACTCTGCAGTCCGTCCGTGTGTCACGGATAGCTCGTAAACGGAATTTAACGAATTAGGAATTCAATAATATTATTTTTCACGGGGGTCCCGTACATGACAAAGGAGCAGACAAAAAAAAAATGTCTCACCCCGGCATGTGGGGTGTCATTTTTTAAAGCTCATTGAGTAGAGTATAAATATATACTACTGTGTCCAAAAAATAAGGTGACATTGTATTTATTTCGAAAATTCTTTATTTATTTTTCCAAATCAATTTCATCCCCTTCAAAGTAATCACCTCCCGATGCAATGCACTTATGCCAACGGATTTTCCAATCTTCGAAACACTGATTGTAGTCACTTTCCGGGATGGCCTTCAGTTCCGTCTTCGCTGCGGCTTGAATCTCCTCTATCGTATCAAAACGGTGTCCCCGGAGCGATCTTTTGAGTTTGCTGAACAGCCAGAAGTCGCACGGCGCCAGATCAGGTGAATACGGTGGTTGCGGAACGATATGGGTTGAGTTTTTGACGTCGTGCGACTTCTGGCTGTTCAGCAAGCTCAAAAGATCGCTCCGGGGACACCGTTTTGATACGATAGAGGAGATTCAAGCCGCAGCGAAGACGGAACTGAAGGCCATCCCGGAAAGTGACTACAATCAGTGTTTCGAAGATTGGAAAATCCGTTGGCATAAGTGCATTGCATCGGGAGGGAATTACTTTGAAGGGGATGAAATTGATTTGGAAAAATAAATAAAGAATTTTCGAAATAAATACAATGTCACCTTATTTTTTGGACACAGTAGTATATATTTCTTTTTGATCTTCAAAAATAAAGAAATGGCTGGCCGTCAAAGTTGTCAGTTTCAGACAATTTTTTTTACGGGGTCTACCACAAACCACACTCGTCAGGAATTGAGAATTTCTGTATATTATGTACTATATAGTGTATTTAAACAATTTAACTAGTTAAATTGTTTAAATTAGTTTAATTTAGTTTAGCTTTAATAAAAAAAATTAATTGAAACCAATTTAAAAGTTAATTTGTCCCATGTACGGAACCCTAACAGTACGAGGCCCGACTTGCACTTGACCGAGTTTTTGAGACATTTTCCTCACCGACTTTGACAACGTACTTCCGAGAAAAAAATGTTTAAAGTTTCCAACGACGCTCCGAGCGTTCCGACGAGCATCAACGTAACAATCTATAGATCTGTCAATGCTTATCCCATCGCCTTGAAATGTTTAGGGAACATTTATAAGACGATATACTGTCAAAATATATTGGTTTCGAAAAAACAGATTGGCGTTTTCGTAATTTTCAAAATTTCAAAAAGTATCTGCTCATCCGAAAGTTTTATTATCATACTAAAACGAAATTTTTTTGTTCTTCATTTCAGATGAGGCTAGCTGCCAGAACTGTCAACAGCGATTGGCCATGCGGCCACAGCGGCACTTTGTTTAACCGACAATAACTCCATTGTTTATAAATATTTATCAATGTGAGTATTTTCCAGAATCGTCGTGCAGTTTCCCTCTTCCTTCCTTTCTCACTCCCTCTCTCTCTCTCTCTCTCTCTCTCTCGCTCTCTCTCTCTCTCTCAAAACCTATTGTCTACCATCTCTATACCCACGTGCGTACATGTGTATATACATACATACATATGTGCTATATATATATATATATACAGGGTGCGCCAGAGAAACTTACTTATTTGAAAGGTCAATAAAAACAAAAGTACTTCAATTATTGTTTTAAATTTTTTTTTATTTGAGAATACAATATCCCAATTTTTTTTTCATGCAGTCTTGAAAATGACATCGGATAAATGGCGACCCCCATTGCGCATACACTGATGAAGTCGATTTTTGAAATTCGTATCCACTCTTTGCAGCATATCAATCGGTATGTTGGCAATGGCGTCGCGAATGTTGTTCTTGAGGTGTGCTATGGTCCGTGGTCGATCGACATAAACCAGAGATTTCAAATAACCCCATAAAAAGAAATCGCATGGAGTCAAATCTGGAGAGCGTGCCAGCCATTGGAGATCGCCTCTGAGAGAGATGAGGCGGTCGGGGAAATGTTGTCGCAACAAATTCATTGAGTCTCGTGCTGTGTGTGCTGTGGCTCCATCTTGCTGAAACCACACGTTCCTAACGTTCATTTCTTCGAGTCTTGGAAGAAAAAATTCCTCAATCATGTTCCTGTAACGAGCTCCATTCACGGTAACTGACTGCCTCACTCTTTCGACATTTTTCGGAGTTCTGATGGTCCGTTGAAATCCATTTCTGGGTTTAGCGACACTTCCACACTCCCGAAACGAGTTAACCCACGACAGAATCGAATTACGGCCAGGAACGAGTCTGTGAGGAGGAATTTCAAAGCGAGCGCGGAAGGCACGTTGCGTAGCAACAAGTGAGCGACCGTTAGAAAAGAAGCTTTCGACAGCGAAGGCCCGCTGCTCTCTAGACCAGAGCATGATGGCAACTGACTGGAGGGAGAAACAAACTTGGGAACTTCCCCCTCCAGATGCGCCCCCTCTCGCTCCTCTACCCGCCCAACTCACCGCGCGGGAATTTTTTCAAATAAGTAAGTTTCTCTGGCGCACCCTGTATATATATATATATATATATATATATATATATATATATATTGGGTTGGTAAGAAAGTCTTGCGACACACAACATGAGTAAAATATAAAAACATTTTATTTTAACAGTAAACAATTATTCAGTAATGTATGCTTCCTCTGTATCTACAACTCGTGCCCAACGCTCTGGTAGACTTTGCACGCCTGCACTCCAGAATTCTTTGGGTCGTGAATTGAAAAAGTCGACCAGTGTATTTTTGAGATCCGCGACATCATCAAATTTTTTATCCTGTAAATAATTTTTTGAAGCTCGGAACAGATGGTAGTCGGTAGGTGCTAGGTCTGGTGAATACGGTGGATGCGGTAGAACTTCCCATCCCAGCGGCGAAATAGATTGTTGTGTCATCTTAGGTACGTGGGGTCGAGCATTGTCGTGGAGAAGCCGAACTTGGAGACGTTTACGCCTTTTTTGTTTGATAATTTCAGCCAGCTTTTGCAGTTGTGCAGAGTAAGTATTTGCATTTATCGTGGTGTTGGATGGGAGCAGTTCGTAATATAGCATGCCCTCAGAATCCCACCAACAACAGAGTAAAAGTCTCTTCACTTCACGGGGCAGCTTAGGGGTCGGATCTGGTTTTTCTCCTTTCAGTAGCCATTGTCGCTTACGTGTGTAGTTAACATAAAGCACCCAGCTTTCATCTCCAGTGACTATTTCTTGAAGAAAATACTTTCTGTGTGGACGTTGCAGGAGTGAAAGACAGATGGACATGCGTGTCGCTTTGTTTGATTCGCTGAGATCGTGTGGTATCCAAGAAGAAACAACTTTTCTGTATCCGAGATTTTGTAAATGTTGGAGAATCGTGGGATGGCGACAGCCGAGTTTGTAAGCTAATTCCCGTGACGACGTATTAGGCTTTGCCTTTGTAAGTGCTCGTAGTTCTTCATCGTCAACAGTTGATTTCCTGCCGGACCTAAGTTTGTCTTCAAAAGATGTATCGCCAGAACGGAAATGCTGGTACCAACGGGATATCGTTGAATGATGAACTACGTTGGCCTTGAACACACTACACATATTAGCGGCTGCGGTTCTTGCAGAACGCCCTTGTAAAAATTCGTAATATGCAATCGATCGAAGTGCACTATGATCCATCTTCGCTCGTACTGTCTGCGCGGAACAACTGACTCGCTTATATACCCTACGGCATGGAAGGTTCTAGACTAGTCTTGAATATACTACTCTCGAATGTTGTAGAACTTCGTTAGAAGAAAACATATTTTAATCGAAAGGTCTTACCAACTCAATATATATATAATAGAATAAATATAGAAAAAGAAGATTCTGTTGACATTTGACTTCGATGATCGTTCTCAAAGTAGTCAATTGTCTTTATACTTAACATTATATATACCGCAGTGTCTTGGAAATCCCATTCGGACAGATTCAAGCACATTCATATGCTTGAATGTGCTTGAATTTTCGCGAGCATTTCGAGAGCCTGCTCCAAAAATTCTTTCCTCACATTGGGTTTATATACAGGGTGAGGCACTAACTGTGGCCACCTTGAATATCTCTGTAATTATAGACGTCGCAAAAAAATGTTTGAAACAAAAGTTGTACCATTTTTTTTATCTCGGTGGAGGCGCTGTCACAAAGTAAAGGTCACCTCCACTACTTTAAATGGGAATAGAAATTAATTGCAAAAGAGATTTCCAAATCGTTGGGTGGACGCGGAGGAGCTGTATCGTGGCCCGCTCGCTCGCCAGAGTTGACGCCTCTGGACTTTTTCTTGTGGGGATACTTGAAAGGTCTTATTTATAAAGAACGTCCAACTACGTCGGATGATATGCGTGAGAGAATTCTTCGAGCCTGTGATTCGATAAGTGCCGAAATGATAAGAAATTCTACACAATCCGTGATGAGGAGATTGCAACACTGCATTGATTCCAATGGCAATCACTTTGAACATCCACTGTGAACAAAGGTAATTTCACATAAAAGTAAAGTTCATGTCACTTTTTTATCTTAAATGACCTGGAACGACTTTGAACCCTAAATGTTTTTCATGCAGTTTTCGATGCTCTACAAGATGGTTGAAAAAAAAATGTACCGTCCCATTCAAAAAAGTGGACGTGACCTTGACTGTGAGACAGCGCCTCCATTGAGAAAAAAAATGGTCGCATTTAATGACCTCTTTCGTACGGTACAACTTTTCGTTCAAACATTTTTTTGTGACGTTGATAATTACAGAGATATTCAAGGTGGCAACAGTTAGTGCCTCGCCCTATATATGTAGATTATATAGGAGATTTTATCTCTCACACCGTGAAGGTATTTAATGCACCTTAAGGGGTAAGGCCACTGTAAATTTTTTGAAAAATCGATTTTTTTTTATTGGCTTAAAAAATAGTTTAAACCCTCTAGAATAAGAAAAAAAAGGTCCTGTGCGAAAAAAAATTTGTTGTCCTTAGGAAATGAAGGTCGCCGCCAAGCGTTTAAGCGCTAAGCGTACTTAAAACGCGTTTTTCTCGAAACATGGTTTTTCAAAATGGCACGCAGCATAACTCGAACAATTTTCATTTTTTTTACTTGAAATTTTAACCAGATGTGAACATTTACATTATCTTGAGAATGTCGATCGGAATTTTCAAGAACTTTATTTATTGATTTTTTATTAACAAAAAACTTGCCGTTTTTTTCGTCAAAAATCAATTTTTTTTTCAAACGCACGCCAAATCCACAAAAATTGATACTTTTTAAAATCCGATCGACATTCTCTAGCTATAGCCCTCTAGATTAATGGTTTTTTTTTTGTTCTAGATTCAAAAGTGCACCAGTGGTGCTGCGTGCCGCGGAGCCCTGGAAGCAAAACATGTCCCGGGAAGATAGCTGTGGAACCGCCATTTTGTTTTTTTTTTACTGTAAAAAAATTTTATAATAAAGTTTAATGTATGCCCGATACACCATTAAAAGTTTTTTTTTCAAATACCTTCAATTTCGGGAGCAAAAAATTAGTGAAAAAACCTTTTTTTTTGGGCCGTTACAGTGGCCTTACCCCTTAATCCCGTCAACCTGGGTCGTTTTCTTTTTCGCACTACCAAACCAACAATTGTGAATGGAAAAATCTGCAAAAAATCATGATCAATCTTTAGGCTGCACTTCTCGAGGGAAAATAGTTTTTTTATATTTTTTTCATCACATATCAAGCAACCTGCGAAGAAAATGATTTTTGGGCAGGACGAAAACGTCCCATATTCACGGATTGAGGGTTTAAGACGTTCGGCTTAAAAATCGCATTTGGATGAATCCAAGCATATTTATATGAAGGGCAACGATCCTGGCCCAAAAATTCTTTCCCCCTACGTGTTATATATACATACATATATATATATACATGTGTGTGTGTGTGCGTGCGTGCGTGCGTGCGTGCGTGTGTCTGTGTGTCTGTGTGTGTGTGTGTGTGTGTATGTGCGTGTGTGCGTGTGTGCGTGCGTGCGTGCGTGCGTGCGTGTGTGTGTGTGTGTGTGTGTGTGTGTGCGTGCGTGCGCGCGCGCGTGTGTGTGTGTGTGTGTGTGTGTGTGTGTGTGTGTGTGTGTGTGTGTGTGTGTGTGTGTGTGTGTGTGTGTGTGTGTGTGTGTGTGTGTAATTCATATGTACGCATATGTACAAATTATTGCAAACCTGCAAGTGTGCAGTCCATCCTACTTTTCCATTCCGCAATATTTTAACGGCGTATTTGCAGAATGCTATGCAGCGCTTACGGGGGCGCAGAAAAAGGTAAGCTTGTCACCACGCTTTGGCGCACTTATGCGAGAGAGCACATCGTACAGCAAGCAACAATTCTCTCTGTATGCTCGCTGTATATAATATGTATGTATTATGCAGTATATAATACGCTGTATATAATATGTATATATTGTGCATGTGTGTGTGTGTGTGTGTGTGTGTGTGTGTGTGTGTGTGTGTGTGCGCGTGCGTGTGTGTATCCATACATGTATATGTGGGATGCATTGCATATACGATGTACCGTCTGCAACGCTCGGTGACTGCAGTACCATGGTTGAACTATAGCTCGGTTACTCCTCTCGGCTTTATCGTAGGCAAGGATCTCACTGACAGCCGCCAATTAAAACATGCTAACGAGCTGCTGATCTTGCGAGATATCGCGAAGCGAGCCTAATTAAACTCACCGGCGAAGGAGTAAACGGGAGGGGGAGAACGAAAGGTAAATATATGTAGAATCAGGGGGGCGGTGGGGGGGCCATAAGGGGCGGGGGGAGAGGGACAGAAGGAACAAGCGAGGGCGGAATGATCAGCGGAAGAGTACTCTCCTGCTCCCAATCCTCTCTGTCATTTTTTCTCTCTTTTTTGTCTGTTTTCCTCCTTGGTGTGTTTTGCCC
>CAXFZQ010000079.1:0-35797 GCA_964007375.1 Ophion obscuratus | reverse complement strand
GGAGCATTGTTTATTTAACAAAGATAAAATCGGTGGTCGAAATGGTTCTCGGGGCCTCGAGCGAACATTCCCGATAATACTGCCCCGAATTCGTCTCCGATTTTATGTTACTTCCGGTCAGAATGGGGCGAGAAGTCTAAAGATGCAGCGAGAACGACGATTGGAGCATTGTTTATTTAACAAAGATAAAATCGGTGCTCGGAATGGTTCTCGGGGCCTCGAGCGAACATTCCCGATATTACGGCCCCGAAATCGTCACCGATTTTATCTTACTTCCGGTCAGAATGGGTCGAGAAGTCTGACGATGCAGCGAGAACGACGGTCGGATCATTGTTTATTTAACAAAGATAAAATCGGTGCTCGGAATGATTCTCGGTGCCTCGAGCGAACATTCCCGATATTACTGCCCCGAAATCGTCTCCGATTTTATCTTACTTCCGGTGTGAATGGGTCGAGAAGTCTGACGATGGGGCGAGAACGACGGTAGGAGCATTCTTTATTTAACAAAGATAAAATCGGTGCTCGGAATGGTTCTCGGGGCCTCGAGCGAACATTCCCGATAATACTGCCCCGAATTCGTCTCCGATTTTATCTTACTTCCGGTCAGAATGGGGCGAGAAGTCTAAAGATGCAGTGAGAACGACGATTGGAGCATTGTTTGTTCAACAATGATAAAATCGGTGCTCGGAATAGTTTTTGGAGCCTCGATCGGAAATTCCCGATATTACTGCCCCGAATTCGTGTCCGATTTCATCTTACTTCCGGTCAGAATGGGTCGAGAAGTCTGACGATGCAGCGAGAACGACGGTCGGAGCATTGTTTACTTAGCAAAGATAAAATCGGTGCTCGGAATGGTTCTCGGTGCCTCGAGCGAACATTCCCGATATTACTGCCCCGAAATCGTCTCCGATTTTATCTTACTTCCGGTCAGAATGGGTCGACAAGTCTGACGATGCTGCGAGAACGGCGGTAGGAGCATTGTTTATTTAACAAAGATAAAATCGGTGCTCGGAATGGTTCTCGGGGCCTCGAGCGAACATTCCCGATAATACTGCCCCGAATTCGTCTCCGATTTTATCTTACTTCCGGTCAGAATGGGTCGACAAGTCTGACGATGCTGCGAGAACGGCGGTAGGAGCATTGTTTATTTAACAAAGATAAAATCGGTGCTCGGAATGGTTCTCGGGGCCTCGAGCGAACGTTCCCGATAATACTGCCCCGAATTCGTCTCCGATTTTATCTTACTTCCGGTCAGAATGGGGCGAGAAGTCTGACGATGCTGCGAGAACGACGGTAGGAAAATTGTTTATTTAACAAAGATAAAATCGGTGCTCGGAATGGTTCTCGGGGCCTCGAGCGAACATTCCCGATATTACTGCCCCGAATTCGTCTCCGATTTTATCTTACTTCCGGTCAGAATGGGGCGAGAACTCTAAAGATATAGCAAGAACGACGATTGGAGCATTGTTTATTTAACAAAGATAAAATCGGTGCTCGGAATGGTTCTCGGGGCCTCGAGCGAACATTCCCGATATTACGGCCCCGAAATCGTCACCGATTTTATCTTACTTCCGGTCAGAATGGGTCGAGAAGTCTGACGATGCAGCGAGAACGACGATTGGAGCATTGTTTATTTAACAAAGATAAAATCGGTGCTCGGAATGGTTCTCGGGGCCTCGAGCGAACATTCCCGATATTACGGCCCCGAAATCGTCACCGATTTTATCTTACTTCCGGTCAGAATGGGTCGACAAGTCTGACGATGCTGCGAGAACGGCGGTAGGAGCATTGTTTATTTAACAAAGATAAAATCGGTGGTCGAAATGGTTCTCGGGGCCTCGAGCGAACATTCCCGATAATACTGCCCCGAATTCGTCTCCGATTTTATGTTACTTCCGGTCAGAATGGGGCGAGAAGTCTAAAGATGCAGCGAGAACGACGATTGGAGCATTGTTTATTTAACAAAGATAAAAGCGGTGCTCGGAATAGTTTTTGGGGCCTCGATCGGAAATTCCCGATATTACTGCCCCGAAATAGTCTCTGATTTTATCTTACTTCCGGTCAGAATGGCTCGAGTATTCTGACCATGGTGCGAGAACGACGGTAGGGGCATTGTTTATTTAACAAAGATAAAATCGGTGCTCGGAATGGTTCTCGGGGCATCGAGCGAACATTCCCGATATTACTGCCCCGAATTCGTCTCCGATTTTATCTTACTTCCGGTCAGAATGGGGCGAGAAGTCTAAAGATGCAGCGAGAACGACGATTGGAGCATTGTTTATTTAACAAAGATAAAATCGGTACTCGGAATCGTTCTCGGGGCCTCGAGCGAACATTTCCGATATTACGGCCCCGAAATCGTCACCGATTTTATCTTACTTCCGGTCAGAATGGGTCGAGAAGTCTGACGTTGCAGCGAGAACGACGGTCGGAGCATTGTTTATTTAACAAAGATAAAATCGGTGCTCGGAATGGTTCTCGGGGCCTCGAGCGAACATTTCCGATAATACTGCCCCGAATTCGTCTCCGATTTTATCTTACTTCCGGTCAGAATGGGGCGAGAAGTCTAAAGATGCAGTGAGAACGACGATTGGAGCATTGTTTGTTCAACAATGATAAAATCGGTGCTCGGAATAGTTTTTGGAGCCTCGATCGGAAATTCCCGATATTACTGCCCCGAATTCGTGTCCGATTTCATCTTACTTCCGGTCAGAATGGGTCGAGAAGTCTGACGATGCAGCGAGAACGACGGTCGGAGCATTGTTTATTTAGCAAAGATAAAATCGGTGCTCGGAATGGTTCTCGGTGCCTCGAGCGAACATTCCCGATAGTACTGCCCCGAAATCGTCTCCGATTTTATCTTACTTCCGGTCAGAATGGGTCGATAAGTCTGACGATGCTGCGAGAACGGCGGTAGGAGCATTGTTTATTTAACAAAGATAAAATCGGTGCTCGGAATGGTTCTCGGGGCCTCGAGCGAACATTCCCGATAATACTGCCCCGAATTCGTCTCCGATTTTATCTTACTTCCGGTCAGAATGGGTCGACAAGTCTGACGATGCTGCGAGAACGGCGGTAGGAGCATTGTTTATTTAACAAAGATAAAATCGGTGCTCGGAATGGTTCTCGGGGCCTCGAGCGAACGTTCCCGATAATACTGCCCCGAATTCGTCTCCGATTTTATCTTACTTCCGGTCAGAATGGGGCGAGAAGTCTGACGATGCTGCGAGAACGACGGTAGGAAAATTGTTTATTTAACAAAGATAAAATCGGTGCTCGGAATGGTTCTCGGGGCCTCGAGCGAACATTCCCGATATTACTGCCCCGAATTCGTCTCCGATTTTATCTTACTTCCGGTCAGAATGGGGCGAGAACTCTAAAGATATAGCAAGAACGACGATTGGAGCATTGTTTATTTAACAAAGATAAAATCGGTGCTCGGAATGGTTCTCGGGGCCTCGAGCGAACATTCCCGATATTACGGCCCCGAAATCGTCACCGATTTTATCTTCCTTCCGGTCAGAATGGGTCGAGAAGTCTGACGATGCAGCGAGAACGACGATTGGAGCATTGTTTATTTAACAAAGATAAAATCGGTGCTCGGAATGGTTCTCGGGGCCTCGAGCGAACATTCCCGATATTACGGCCCCGAAATCGTCACCGATTTTATCTTACTTCCGGTCAGAATGGGTCGACAAGTCTGACGATGCTGCGAGAACGGCGGTAGGAGCATTGTTTATTTAACAAAGATAAAATCGGTGGTCGGAATGGTTCTCGGGGCCTCGAGCGAACATTCCCGATAATACTGCCCCGAATTCGTCTCCGATTTTATGTTACTTCCGGTCAGAATGGGGCGAGAAGTCTAAAGATGCAGCGAGAACGACGATTGGAGCATTGTTTATTTAACAAAGATAAAAGCGGTGCTCGGAATAGTTTTTGGGGCCTCGATCGGAAATTCCCGATATTACTGCCCCGAAATAGTCTCTGATTTTATCTTACTTCCGGTCAGAATGGCTCGAGTATTCTGACCATGGTGCGAGAACGACGGTAGGGGCATTGTTTATTTAACAAAGATAAAATCGGTGCTCGGAATGGTTCTCGGGGCATCGAGCGAACATTCCCGATATTACTGCCCCGAATTCGTCTCCGATTTTATCTTACTTCCGGTCAGAATGGGGCGAGAAGTCTAAAGATGCAGCGAGAACGACGATTGGAGCATTGTTTATTTAACAAAGATAAAATCGGTGCTCGGAATCGTTCTCGGGGCCTCGAGCGAACATTTCCGATATTACGGCCCCGAAATCGTCACCGATTTTATCTTACTTCCGGTCAGAATGGGTCGAGAAGTCTGACGTTGCAGCGAGAACGACGGTCGGAGCATTGTTTATTTAACAAAGATAAAATCGGTGCTCGGAATGGTTCTCGGGGCCTCGAGCGAACATTCCCGATAATACTGCCCCGAATTCGTCTCCGATTTTATCTTACTTCCGGTGTGAATGGGTCGAGAAGTCTGACGATGCTGCGAGAACGACAGTAGGAAAATTGTTTATTTAACAAAGATAAAATCGGTGCTCGGAATGGTTCTCGGGGCCTCGAGCGAATATTCCCGATAAAACTGCCCCGAATTCGTCTCCGATTTTATCTTACTTCCGGTCAGAATGCGGCGCGAAGTCTAAAGATGCAGGGAGAACGACGATTGGAGCATAGTTTATTTAACAAAGATAAAATCGGTGCTCGGAATGGTTCTAGGTGCCTCGAGCGAACATTCCCGATATTACTGCCCCGAAATCGTCTCCGATTTTATCTTACTTCCGGTCAGAATGGGTCGACAAGTCTGACGATGCTGCGAGAACGGCGGTAGAAGCATTGTTTATTTAACAAAGATAAAATCGGTGCTCGGAATGGTTCTCGGGGCCTCGAGCGAACATTCCCGATAATACTGCCCCGAATTCGTCTCCGATTTTATCTTACTTCCGGTGTGAATGGGTCGAGAAGTCTGACGATGCTGCGAGAACGGCGGTAGGAGCATTGTTTATTTAACAAAGATAAAATCGGTGCTCGGAATGGTTCTCGGGGCCTCGAGCGAACATTCCCGATAAAACTGCCCCGAATTGGTCTCCGATTTTATCTTACTTCCGGTCAGAATGGGGCGAGAAGTCTAAAGATGCAGGGAGAACGACGATTGGAGCATAGTTTATTTAACAAAGATAAAATCGGTGCTCGGAATGGTTCTAGGTGCCTCGAGCGATCATTCCCGATATTACTGCCCCGAAATCGTCTCCGATTTTATCTTACTTCCGGTCAGAATGGGTCGACAAGTCTGACGATGCTGCGAGAACGGCGGTAGGAGCATTGTTTATTTAACAAAGATAAAATCGGTGCTTGGAATGGTTCTCGGGGCCTCGAGCGAACGTTCCCGATACTACTGCCCCGAATTCGTCTCCGATTTTATCTTACTTCCGTTCAGAATGGGGCGAGAAGTCTAAAGATGCAGCAAGAACGACGATTGGAGCATTGTTTATTTAACAAAGATAAAATCGGTGCTCGGAATGGTTCTCGGGGCCTCGAGCGAACATTCCCGATATTACGACCCCGAAATCGTCACCGATTTTATCTTACTTCCGGTCAGAATGGGTCGAGAAGTCTGACGATGCAGCGAGAACGACGGTCGGAGCATTGTTTATTTAACAAAGATAAAGTCGGTGCTCGGAATGGTTCTCGGTGCCTCGAGCGAACATTCCCGATATTACTGCCCCGAAATCGTCTCCGATTTTATCTTACTTCCGGTCAGAATGGGGCGAGAAGTCTAAAGATGCAGCAAGAACGACGATTGGAGCATTGTTTATTTAACAAAGATAAAATCGGTGCTCGGAATAGTTCTCGGGGCCTCGAGCGAACATTCCCGATATTACGGCCCCGAAATCGTCACCGATTTTATCTTACTTCCGGTCAGAATGGGTCGAGAAGTCTGACGATGCAGCGAGAACGACGGTCGGAGCATTGTTTATTTAACAAAGATAAAATCGGTGCTCGGAATGGTTCTCGGTGCCTCGAGCGAACATTCCCGATATTACTGCCCCGAAATCGTCTCCGATTTTATCTTACTTCCGGTGTGAATGGGTCGAGAAGTCTGACGATGGGGCGAGAACGACGGTAGGAGCATTGTTTATTTAACAAAGATAAAATCGGTGCTCGGAATGGTTCTCGGGGCCTCGAGCGAACATTCCCGATAATACTGCCCCGAATTCGTCTCCGATTTTATCTTACTTCCGGTCAGAATGGGGCGAGAAGTCTAAAGATGCAGTAAGAACGACGATTGGAGCATTGTTTGTTCAACAATGATAAAATCGGTGCTCGGAATAGTTTTTGGAGCCTCGATCGGAAATTCCCGATATTGCTGCCCCGAATTCGTCTCCGATTTCATCTTACTTCCGGTCAGAATGGGTCGAGAAGTCTGACGATGCAGCGAGAACGACGGTCGGAGCATTGTTTATTTAGCAAAGATAAAATCGGTGCTCGGAATGGTTCTCGGTGCCTCGAGCGAACATTCCCGATATTACTGCCCCGAAATCGTCTCCGATTTTATCTTACTTCCGGTCAGAATGGGTCGACAAGTCTGACGATGCTGCGAGAACGGCGGTAGGAGCATTGTTTATTTAACAAAGATAAAATCGGTGCTCCGAATGGTTCTCGGGGCCTCGAGCGAACATTCCCGATAATACTGCCCCGAATTCGTCTCCGATTTTATCTTACTTCCGGTTAGAATGGGGCGAGAAATCTGACGATGCTGCGAGAACGACGGTAGGAAAATTGTTTATTTAACAAAGATAAAATCGGTGCTCGGAATGGTTCTCGGGGCCTCGAGCAAACATTCCCGATAATACTGCCCCGAATTCGTCTCCGATTTTATCTTACTTCCGGTCAGAATCGGGCGAGAACTCTAAAGATGCAGCAAGAACGACGATTGGAGCACTGTTTATTTAACAAAGATAAAATCGGTGCTCGGAATGGTTCTCGGGGCCTCGAGCGAACATTCCCGATATTACGGCCCCGAAATCGTCACCGATTTTATCTTACTTCCGGTCAGAATGGGTCGAGAAGTCTGACGATGCAGCGTGAACGACGATTGGAGCATTGTTTATTTAACAAAGATAAAATCGGTGCTCGGAATGGTTCTCGGGGCCTCGAGCGAACATTCCCGATATTACGGCCCCGAAATCGTCACCGATTTTATCTTACTTCCGGTCAGAATGGGTCGACAAGTCTGACGATGCTGCGAGAACGGCGGTAGGAGCATTGTTTATTTAACAAAGATAAAATCGGTGGTCGGAATGGTTCTCGGGGCCTCGAGCGAACATTCCCGATAATACTGCCCCGAATTCGTCTCCGATTTTATCTTACTTCCGGTCAGAATGGGGCGAGAAGTCTAAAGATGCAGCGAGAACGACGATTGGAGCATTGTTTATTTAACAAAGATAAAAGCGGTGCTCGGAATAGTTTTTGGGGCCTCGATCGGAAATTCCCGATATTACTGCCCCGAAATAGTCTGTGATTTTATCTTACTTCCGGTCAGAATGGCTCGAGCATTCTGACCATGGTGCGAGAACGACGGTAGGGGCATTGTTTATTTAACAAAGATAAAATCGGTGCTCGGAATGGTTCTCGGGGCATCGAGCGAACATTCCCGATATTACTGCCCCGAATTCGTCTCCGATTTTATCTTACTTCCGGTCAGAATGGGGCGAGAAGTCTAAAGATGCAGCGAGAACGACGATTGGAGCATTGTTTATTTAACAAAGATAAAATCGGTGCTCGGAATGGTTCTCGGGCCCTCGAGCGAACATTCCCGATATTACGGCCCCGAAATCGTCACCGATTTTATCAGACTTCCGGTCAGAATGGGTCGAGAAGTCTGACGTTGCAGCGAGAACGACGGTCGGAGCATTGTTTATTTAACAAAGATTAAATCGGTGCTCGGAATGGTTCTCGGGGCCTCGAGCGAACATTCCCGATAATACTGCCCCGAATTCGTCTCCGATTTTATCTTACTTCCGGTGTGAATGGGTCGAGAAGTCTGACGATGCTGCGAGAACGACAGTAGGAAAATTGTTTATTTAACAAAGATAAAATCGGTGCTCGGAATGGTTCTCGGGGCCTCGAGCGAACATTCCCGATAAAACTGCCCCGAATTCGTCTCCGATTTTATCTTACTTCCGGTCAGAATGGGGCGAGAAGTCTAAAGATGCAGGGAGAACGACGATTGGAGCATAGTTTATTTAACAAAGATAAAATCGGTGCTCGGAATGGTTCTAGGTGCCTCGCGCGAACATTCCCGATATTACTGCCCCGAAATCGTCTCCGATTTTATCTTACTTCCGGTCAGAATGTGTCGACAAGTCTGACGATGCTGCGAGAACGGCGGTAGGAGCATTGTTTATTTAACAAAGATAAAATCGGTGCTTGGAATGGTTCTCGGGGCCTCGAGCGAACGTTCCCGATAATACTGCCCCGAATTCGTCTCCGATTTTATCTTACTTCCGGTCAGAATGGGGCGAGAAGTCTGACGATGCTGCGAGAACGACGGTAGGAAAATTGTTTATTTAACAAAGATAAAATCGGTGCTCGGAATGGTTCTCGGGCCTCGAGCGAACATTCCCGATAATACTGCCCCGAATTCGTCTCCGATTTTATCTTACTTCCGGTCAGAATGGGGCGAGAACTCTAAAGATGCAGCAAGAACGACGATTGGAGCGTTGTTTATTTAACAAAGATAAAATCGGTGCTCGGAATGGTTCTCGGGGCCTCGAGCGAACATTCCCGATATTACGGCCCCGAAATCGTCACCGATTTTATCTTACTTCCGGTCAGAATGGGTCGAGAAGTCTGACGATGCAGCGAGAACGACGATTGGAGCATTGTTTATTTAACAAAGATAAAATCGGTGCTCGGAATGGTTCTCGGGGCCTCGAGCGAACATTCCCGATATTACGGCCCCGAAATCGTCACCGATTTTATCTTACTTCCGGTCAGAATGGGTCGACAAGTCTGACGATGCTGCGAGAACGGCGGTAGGAGCATTGTTTATTTAACAAAGATAAAATGGGTGGTCGGAATGGTTCTCGGGGCCTCGAGCGAACATTCCCGATAATACTGCCCCGAATTCGTCTCCGATGTTATCTTACTTCCGGTCAGAATGGGGCGAGAAGTCTAAAGATGCAGCGAGAACGACGATTGGAGCATTGTTTATTTAACAAAGATAAAAGCGGTGCTCGGAATAGTTTTTGGGGCCTCGATCGGAACTTCCCGATATTACTGCCCCGAAATAGTCTCTGATTTTATCTTACTTCCGGTCAGAATGGCTCGAGCATTCTGACCATGGTGCGAGAACGACGGTAGGGGCATTGTTTATTTAACAAAGATAAAATCGGTGCTCGGAATGGTTCTCGGGCCATCGAGCGAACATTCCCGATATTACTGCCCTGAATTCGTCTCCGATTTTATCTTACTTCCGGTCAGAATGGGGCGAGAAGTCTAAAGATGCAGCGAGAACGACGATTGGAGCATTGTTTTTTTAACAAAGATAAAAGCGGTGCTCGGAATAGTTTTTGGGGCCTCGATCGGAACTTCCCGATATTACTGCCCCGAAATAGTCTCTGATTTTATCTTACTTCCGGTCAGAATGGCTCGAGCATTCTGACCATGGTGCGAGAACGACGGTAGGGGCATTGTTTATTTAACAAAGATACAATCGGTGCTCGGAATGGTTCTCGGGGCCTCGAGCGAACATTCCCGATATTACGGCCCCGAAATCGTCACCGATTTGATCTTACTTCCGGTCAGAATGGGTCCACAAGTCTGACGATGCTGCGAGAACGGCGGCAGGAGCATTGTTTATTTAACAAAGATAAAATCGGTGCTCGGAATGGTTCTCGGGGCCTCGAGCGAACATTCCCGATAAAACTGCCCCGAATTCGTCTCCGATTTTATATTACTTCCGGTCAGAATGGGGCGAGAAGTCTAAAGATGCAGGGAGAACGACGATTGGAGCATAGTTTATTTAGCAACGATAAAATCGGTGCTCGGAATGGTTCTCGGTGCCTCGAGCGAACATTCCCGATAGTACTGCCCCGAAATCGTCTCCGATTTTATCTTACTTCCGGTCAGAATGGGTCGATAAGTCTGACGATGCTGCGAGAACGGCGGTAGGAGCATTGTTTATTTAACAAAGATAAAATCGGTGCTCGGAATGGTTCTCGGGGCCTCGAGCGAACATTCCCGATAATACTGCCCCGAATTCGTCTCCGATTTTATCTTACTTCCGGTCAGAATGGGTCGACAAGTCTGACGATGCTGCGAGAACGGCGGTAGGAGCATTGTTTATTTAACAAAGATAAAATCGGTGCTCGGAATGGTTCTCGGGGCCTCGAGCGAACGTTCCCGATAATACTGCCCCGAATTCGTCTCCGATTTTATCTTACTTCCGGTCAGAATGGGGCGAGAAGTCTGACGATGCTGCGAGAACGACGGTAGGAAAATTGTTTATTTAACAAAGATAAAATCGGTGCTCGGAATGGTTCTCGGGGCCTCGAGCGAACATTCCCGATATTACTGCCCCGAATTCGTCTCCGATTTTATCGTACTTCCGGTCAGAATGGGGCGAGAACTCTAAAGATATAGCAAGAACGACGATTGGAGCATTGTTTATTTAACAAAGATAAAATCGGTGCTCGGAATGGTTCTCGGGGCCTCGAGCGAACATTCCCGATATTACGGCCCCGAAATCGTCACCGATTTTATCTTACTTCCGGTCAGAATGGGTCGAGAAGTCTGACGATGCAGCGAGAACGACGATTGGAGCATTGTTTATTTAACAAAGATAAAATCGGTGCTCGGAATGGTTCTCGGGGCCTCGAGCGAACATTCCCGATATTACGGCCCCGAAATCGTCACCGATTTTATCTTACTTCCGGTCAGAATGGGTCGACAAGTCTGACGATGCTGCGAGAACGGCGGTAGGAGCATTGTTTATTTAACAAAGATAAAATCGGTGGTCGGAATGGTTCTCGGGGCCTCGAGCGAACATTCCCGATAATACTGCCCCGAATTCGTCTCCGATTTTATGTTACTTCCGGTCAGAATGGGGCGAGAAGTCTAAAGATGCAGCGAGAACGACGATTGGAGCATTGTTTATTTAACAAAGATAAAAGCGGTGCTCGGAATAGTTTTTGGGGCCTCGATCGGAAATTCCCGATATTACTGCCCCGAAATAGTCTCTGATTTTATCTTACTTCCGGTCAGAATGGCTCGAGTATTCTGACCATGGTGCGAGAACGACGGTAGGGGCATTGTTTATTTAACAAAGATAAAATCGGTGCTCGGAATGGTTCTCGGGGCATCGAGCGAACATTCCCGATATTACTGCCCCGAATTCGTCTCCGATTTTATCTTACTTCCGGTCAGAATGGGGCGAGAAGTCTAAAGATGCAGCGAGAACGACGATTGGAGCATTGTTTATTTAACAAAGATAAAATCGGTGCTCGGAATCGTTCTCGGGGCCTCGAGCGAACATTTCCGATATTACGGCCCCGAAATCGTCACCGATTTTATCTTACTTCCGGTCAGAATGGGTCGAGAAGTCTGACGTTGCGGCGAGAACGACGGTCGGAGCATTGTTTATTTAACAAAGATAAAATCGGTGCTCGGAATGGTTCTCGGGGCCTCGAGCGAACATTCCCGATAATACTGCCCCGAATTCGTCTCCGATTTTATCTTACTTCCGGTGTGAATGGGTCGAGAAGTCTGACGATGCTGCGAGAACGACAGTAGGAAAATTGTTTATTTAACAAAGATAAAATCGGTGCTCGGAATGGTTCTCGGGGCCTCGAGCGAATATTCCCGATAAAACTGCCCCGAATTCGTCTCCGATTTTATCTTACTTCCGGTCAGAATGCGGCGCGAAGTCTAAAGATGCAGGGAGAACGACGATTGGAGCATAGTTTATTTAACAAAGATAAAATCGGTGCTCGGAATGGTTCTAGGTGCCTCGAGCGAACATTCCCGATATTACTGCCCCGAAATCGTCTCCGATTTTATCTTACTTCCGGTCAGAATGGGTCGACAAGTCTGACGATGCTGCGAGAACGGCGGTAGAAGCATTGTTTATTTAACAAAGATAAAATCGGTGCTCGGAATGGTTCTCGGGGCCTCGAGCGAACATTCCCGATAATACTGCCCCGAATTCGTCTCCGATTTTATCTTACTTCCGGTGTGAATGGGTCGAGAAGTCTGACGATGCTGCGAGAACGGCGGTAGGAGCATTGTTTATTTAACAAAGATAAAAGCGGTGCTCGGAATAGTTTTTGGGGCCTCGATCGGAAATTCCCGATATTACTGCCCCGAAATAGTCTCTGATTTTATCTTACTTCCGGTCAGAATGGCTCGAACATTCTGACCATGGTGCGAGAACGACGGTAGGGGCTCTGTTTATTTAGCAAAGATAAAATCGCTGCTCGGAATGGTTCTCGGGGCATCGAGCGAACATTCCCGATATTACTGCCCCGAATTCGTCTCCGATTTTATCTTACTTCCGGTCAGAATGGGGCGAGAAGTCTAAAGATGCAGCGAGAACGACGATTGGAGCATTGTTTATTTAACAAAGATAAAATCGGTGCTCGGAATGGTTCTCGGGGCCTCGAGCGAACATTCCCGATATTACGGCCCCGAAATCGTCACCGATTTTATCTTACTTCCGGTCAGAATGGGTCGAGAAGTCTGACGTTGCAGCGAGAACGACGGTCGGAGCATTGTTTATTTAACAAAGATAAAATTGGTGCTCGGAATGGTTCTCGGGGCCTCGAGCGAACATTCCCGATAATACTGCCCCGAATTCGTCTCCGATTTTATCTTACTTCCGGTGTGAATGGGTCGAGAAGTCTGACGATGCTGCGAGAACGACAGTAGGAAAATTGTTTATTTAACAAAGATAAAATCGGTGCTCGGAATGGTTCTCGGGGCCTCGAGCGAACATTCCCGATAAAACTGCCCCGAATTCGTCTCCGATTTTATCTTACTTCCGGTCAGAATGGGGCGCGAAGTCTAAAGATGCAGGGAGAACGACGATTGGAGCATAGTTTATTTAACAAAGATAAAATCGGTGCTCGGAATGGTTCTAGGTGCCTCGAGCGAACATTCCCGATATTACTCCCGAGATTATTACTCCCGAGATTACCCCGAAATCGTCTCCGATTTTATCTTACTTCCGGTCAGAATGGGTCGACAAGTCTGACGATGCTGCGAGAACGGCGGTAGGAGCATTGTTTATTTAACAAAGATAAAATCGGTGCTCGGAATGGTTCTCGGGGCCTCGAGCGAACGTTCCCGATAATACTGCCCCGAATTCGTCTCCGATTTTATCTTACTTCCGGTCAGAATGGGGCGAGAAGTCTGACGATGCTGCGAGAACGACGGTAGGAAAATTGTTTATTTAACAAAGATAAAATCGGTGCTCGGAATGGTTCTCGGGGCCTCGAGCGAACATTCTCGATAATACTGCCCCGAATTCGTCTCCGATTTTATCTTACTTCCGGTCAGAATGGGGCGAGAAGTCTAAAGATGCAGCAAGAACGATGATTGGAGCATTGTTTATTTAACAAAGATAAAATCGGTGCTCGGAATGGTTCTCGGGGCCTCGAGCGAACATTCCCGATATTACGGCCCCGAAATCGTCACCGATTTTATCTTACTTCCGGTCAGAATGGGTCGAGAAGTCTGACGATGCAGCGAGAACGACGGTCGGAGCATTGTTTATTTAACAAAGATAAAGTCGGTGCTCGGAATGGTTCTCGGTGCCTCGAGCGAACATTCCCGATATTACTGCCCCGAAATCGTCTCCGATTTTATCCTACTTCCGGTCAGAATGGGTCGACAAGTCTGACGATGCTGCGAGAACGGCGGTAGGAGCATTGTTTATTTAACAAAGATAAAATCGGTGGTCGGAATGGTTCTCGGGGCCTCGAGCGAACATTCCCGATAATACTGCCCCGAATTCGTCTCCGATTTTATCTAACTTCCGGTCAGAGTGGGGCGAGAAGTCTAAAGATGCAGCGAGAACGACGATTGGAGCATCGTTTATTTAACAAAGATAAAAGCGGTGCTCGGAATAGTTTTTGGGGCCTCGATTGGAAATTCCCAATATTACTGCCCCGAAATAGTCTCTGATTTTATCTTACTTCCGGTCAGAATGGCTCGAGCATTCTGACCATGGTGCGAGAACGACGGTAGGGGCATTGTTTATTTAACAAAGATAAAATCGGTGCTCGGAATGGTTCTCGGGGCATCGAGCGAACATTCCCGATATTACTGCCCCGAATTCGTCTCCGATTTTATCTTACTTCCGGTCAGAATGGGGCGAGAAGTCTAAAGATGCAGCGAGAACGACGATTGGAGCATTGTTTATTTAACAAAGATAAAATCGGTGCTCGGAATGGTTCTCGGGGCCTCGAGCGAACATTCCCGATATTACGGCCCCGAAATCGTCACCGATTTTATCTTACTTCCGGTCAGAATGGGTCGAGAAGTCTGACGTTGCAGCGAGAACGACGGTCGGAGCTTTGTTTATTTAACAAAGATAAAATCGGTGCTCGGAATGGTTCTCGGTGCCTCGAGCGAACATTCCCGATATTACTGCCCAGAAATCGTTTCCGATTTTATCTTACTTCCGGTCAGAATGGGTCGACAAGTCTGACGATGCTGCGAGAACGGCAGTAGGAGCATTGTTTATTTAACAAAGATAAAATCGGTGTTCGGAATGGTTCTCGGGGCCTCGAGCGAACATTCCCGATAATACTGCCCCGAATTCGTCTCCGATTTTATCTTACTTCCGGTGTGAATGGGTCGAGAAGTCTCACGATGCTGCGAGACCGGCGGTAGGAGCATTGTTTATTTAACAAAGATAAAATCGGTGCTCGGAATGGTTCTCGGGGCCTCGATCGAACATTCCCGATAAAACTGCCCCGAATTGGTCTCCGATTTTATCTTACTTCCGGTCAGAATGGGGCGAGAAGTCTAAAGATGCAGGGAGAACGACGACTGGAGCATAGTTTATTTAACAAAGATAAAATCGGTGCTCGGAATGGTTCTAGGTGCCTCGAGCGATCATTCCCGATATTACTGCCCCGAAATCGTCTCCGATTTTATCTTACTTCCGGTCAGAATGGGTCGACAAGTCTGACGATGCTGCGAGAACGGCGGTAGGAGCATTGTTTATTTAACAAAGATAAAATCGGTGCTCGGAATGGTTCTCGGGGCCTCGAGCGAACGTTCCCGATAATACTGCCCCGAATTCGTCTCCGATTTTATCTTACTTCCGGTCAGAATGGGGCGAGAAGTCTAAAGATGCAGCAAGAACGACGATTGGAGCATTGTTTATTTAACAAAGATAAAATCGGTGCTCGGAATGGTTCTCGGAGCCTCGAGCGAACATTCCCGATATTACGGCCCCGAAATCGTCACCGATTTTATCTTACTTCCGGTCAGAATGGGTCGAGAAGTCTGACGATGCAGCGAGAACGACGGTCGGAGCATTGTTTATTTAACAAAGATAAAGTCGGTGCTCGGAATGGTTCTCGGTGCCTCGAGCGAACATTCCCGATATTACTGCCCCGAAATCGTCTCCGATTTTATCTTACTTCCGGTCAGAATGGGGCGAGAAGTCTAAAGATGCAGCAAGAACGACGATTGGAGCATTGTTTATTTAACAAAGATAAAATCGGTGCTCGGAATGGTTCTCGGGGCCTCGAGCGAACATTCCCGATATTACGGCCCCGAAATCGTCACCGATTTTATCTTACTTCCGGTCAGAATGGGTCGAGAAGTCTGACGATGTAGCGAGAACGACGGTCGGAGCATTGTTTATTTAACAAAGATAAAATCGGTGCTCGGAATGGTTCTCGGTGCCTCGAGCGAACATTCCCGATATTACTGCCCCGAAATCGTCTCCGATTTGATCTTACTTCCGGTCAGAATGGGTCGAGAAGTCTGATGATGCTGCGAGAACGGCGGTAGGAGCATTGTTTATTTAACAAAGATAAAATCGGTGCTCGGAATGGTTCTCGGGGCCTCGAGCGAACATTCCCGATAATACTGCCACGAATTCGTCTCCGATTTTATCTTACTTCCGGTCAGAATGGGGCGAGAAGTCTAAAGATGCAGTGAGAACGACGATTGGAGCATTGTTTGTTCAACAATGATAAAATCGGTGCTCGGAATAGTTTTTGGAGCCTCGATCGGAAATTCCCGATATTACTGCCCCGAATTCGTCACCGATTTTATCTTACTTCCGGTCAGAATGGGTCGAGAAGTCTGACGATGCTGCGAGAACGACGGTAGCAAAATTGTTTATTTAACAAAGATAAAATCGGTGCTCGGAATGGTTCTCGGGGCCTCGAGCGAACATTCCCGATAATACTGCCCCGAATTCGTCTCCGATTTTATCTTACTTCCGGTCAGAATGGGGCGAGAACTCTAAAGATGCAGCAAGGACGACGATTGGAGCATTGTTTATTTAACAAAGATAAAATCGGTGCTCGGATTGGTTCTCGGGGCCTCGAGCGAACATTCCCGATATTACGGCCCCGAAATCGTCACCGATTTTATCTTACTTCCGGTCAGAATGGGTCGAGAAGTCTGACGATGCAGCGAGAACGACGATTGGAGCATTGTTTATTTAACAAAGATAAAATCGGTGCTCGGAATGGTTCTCGGGGCCTCGAGCGAACATTCCCGATATTACGGCCCCGAAATCGTCACCGATTTTATCTTACTTCCGGTCAGAATGGGTCGACAAGTCTGACGATGCTGCGAGAACGGCGGTAGGAGCATTGTTTATTTAACAAAGATAAAATCGGTGGTCGGAATGGTTCTCGGGGCCTCGAGCGAACATTCCCGATAATACTGCCCCGAATTCGTCTCCGATGTTATCTTACTTCTGGTCAGAATGGGGCGAGAAGTCTAAAGATGCAGCGAGAACGACGATTGGAGCATTGTTTATTTAACAAAGATAAAATCGGTGCTCGGAATGGTTCTCGGGGCCTCGAGCGAACATTCCCGATATTACGGCCCCGAAATCGTCACCGATTTTATCTTACTTCCGGTCAGAATGGGTCGACAAGTCTGACGATGCTGCGAGAACGGCGGCAGGAGCATTGTTTATTTAACAAAGATAAAATCGGTGCTCGGAATGGTTCTCGGGGCCTCGAGCGAACATTCCCGATAATACTGCCCCGAATTCGTCTCCGATTTTATCTTACTTCCGGTGTGAATGGGTCGAGAAGTCTGACGATGCTGCGAGAACGGCGGTAGGAGCATTGTTTATTTAACAAAGATAAAATCGGTGCTCGGAATGGTTCTCGGGGCCGCGAGCAAACATTCCCGATAATACTGCCCCGAATTCGTCTCCGATTTTATCTTACTTCCGGTGTGAATGGGTCGAGAAGTCTGACGATGCTGCGAGAACGACAGTAGGAAAATTGTTTATTTAACAAAGATAAAATCGGTGCTCGGAATGGTTCTCGGGGCCTCGAGCGAACATTCCCGATAAAACTGCCCCGAATTCGTCTCCGATTTTATCTTACTTCCGGTCAGAATGGGGCGAGAAGTCTAAAGGTGCAGGGAGAACGACGATTGGAGCATAGTTTATTTAACAAAGATAAAATCGGTGCTCGGAATGGTTCTCGGGGCCTCGAGCGAACATTCCCAATATTACGGCCCCGAAATCGTCACCGATTTTATCTTACTTCCGGTCAGAATGGGTCGAGAAGTCTGACGATGCAGCGAGAACGACGGTCGGAGCATTGTTTATTTAACAAAGATAAAGTCGGTGCTCGGAATGGTTCTCGGTGCCTCGAGCGAACATTCCCGATATTACTGCCCCGAAATCGTCTCCGATTTTATCCTACTTCCGGTCAGAATGGGTCGACAAGTCTGACGATGCTGCGAGAACGGCGGTAGGAGCATTGTTTATTTAACAAAGATAAAATCGGTGGTCGGAATGGTTCTCGGGGCCTCGAGCGAACATTCCCGATAATACTGCCCCGAATTCGTCTCCGATTTTATCTTACTTCCGGTCAGAATGGGGCGAGAAGTCTAAAGATGCAGCGAGAACGACGATTGGAGCATTGTTTATTTAATAAAGATAAAAGCGGTGCTCGGAATAGTTTTTGGGGCCTCGATTGGAAATTCCCAATATTACTGCCCCGAAATAGTCTCTGATTTTATCTTACTTCCGGTCAGAATGGCTCGAGCATTCTGACCATGGTGCGAGAACGACGGTAGGGGCATTGTTTATTTAACAAAGATAAAATCGGTGCTCGGAATGGTTCTCGGGGCATCGAGCGAACATTCCCGATATTACTGCCCCGAATTCGTCTCCGATTTTATCTTACTTCCGGTCAGAATGGGGCGAGAAGTCTAAAGATGCAGCGAGAACGACGATTGGAGCATTGTTTATTTAACAAAGATAAAATCGGTGCTCGGAATGGTTCTCGGGGCCTCGAGCGAACATTCCCGATAATACTGCCCCGAATTCGTCTCCGATTTTATCTTACTTCCGGTGTGAATGGGTCGAGAAGTCTGACGATGCTGCGAGAACGGCGGTAGGAGCATTGTTTATTTAACAAAGATAACATCGGTGCTCGGAATGGTTCTCGGGGCCTCGAGCGAACATTCCCGATAAAACTGCCCCGAATTGGTCTCCGATTTTATCTTACTTCCGGTCAGAATGGGGCGAGAAGTCTAAAGATGCACGGAGAACGACGATTGGAGCATAGTTTATTTAACAAAGATAAAATCGGTGCTCGGAATGGTTCTAGGTGCCTCGAGCGATCATTCCCGATATTACTGCCCCGAAATCGTCTCCGATTTTATCTTACTTCCGGTCAGAATGGGTCGACAAGTCTGACGATGCTGCGAGAACGGCGGTAGGAGCATTGTTTATTTAACAAAGATAAAATCGGTGCTCGGAATGGTTCTCGGGGCCTCGAGCGAACGTTCCCGATAATACTGCCCCGAATTCGTCTCCGATTTTATCTTACTTCCGTTCAGAATGGGGCGAGAAGTCTAAAGATGCAGCAAGAACGACGATTGGAGCATTGTTTATTTAACAAAGATAAAATCGGTGCTCGGAATGGTTCTCGGGGCCTCGAGCGAACACTCCCGATATTGCGGCCCCGAAATCGTCACCGATTTTATCTTACTTCCGGTCAGAATGGGTCGAGAAGTCTGACGATGCAGCGAGAAGGACGGTCGGAGCATTGTTTATTTAACAAAGATAAAGTCGGTGCTCGGAATGGTTCTCGGTGCCTCGAGCGAACATTCCCGATATTACGGCCCCGAAATCGTCACCGATTTTATCTTACTTCCGGTCAGAATGGGTCGAGAAGTCTGACGATGTAGCGAGAACGACGGTCGGAGCATTGTTTATTTAACAAAGATAAAATCGGTGCTCGCAATGGTTCTTGGTGCCTCGAGCGAACATTCCCGATATTACTGCCCCGAAATCGTCTCCGATTTTATCTTACTTCCGGTGTGAATGGGTCGAGAAGTCTGACGATGGGGCGAGAACGACGGTAGGAGCATTGTTTATTTAACAAAGATAAAATCGGTGCTCGGAATGGTTCTCGGGGCCTCGAGCGAACAATCCCGATAATACTGCCCCGAATTCGTCTCCGATTTTATCTTACTTCCGGTCAGAATGGGGCGAGAAGTCTAAAGATGCAGTGAGAACGACGATTGGAGCATTGTTTGTTCAACAATGATAAAATCGGTGCTCGGAATAGTTTTTGGAGCCTCGATCGGAAATTCCCGATATTACTGCCCCGAATTCGTCTCCGATTTCATCTTACTTCCGGTCAGAATGGGTCGAGAAGTCTGACGATGCAGCGAGAACGACGGTCGGAGCATTGTTTATTTAGCAAAGATAAAATCGGTGCTCGGAATGGTTCTCGGTGCCTCGAGCGAACATTCCCGATATTACTGCCCCGAAATCGTCTCCGATTTTATCTTACTTCCGGTCAGAATGGGTCGACAAGTCTGACGATGCTGCGAGAACGGCGGTAGGAGCATTGTTTATTTAACAAAGATAAAATCGGTGCTCGGAATGGTTCTCGGGGCCTCGAGCGAACATTCCCGATAATACTGCCCCGAATTCGTCTCCGATTTTATCTTACTTCCGGTCAGAATGGGTCGACAACTCTGACGATGCTGCGAGAACGGCGGTAGGAGCATTGTTTATTTAACAAAGATAAAGTCGGTGCTCGGAATGGTTCTCGGTGCCTCGAGCGAACATTCCCGATATTACTGCCCCGAAATCGTCTCCGATTTTATCTTACTTCCGGTCAGAATGGGACGAGAAGTCTAAAGATGCAGCAAGAACGACGATTGGAGCATTGTTTATTTAACAAAGATAAAATCGGTGCTCGGAATGGTTCTCGGGGCCTCGAGCGAACATTCCCGATATTACGGCCCCGAAATCGTCACCGATTTTATCTTACTTCCGGTCAGAATGGGTCGAGAAGTCTGACGATGTAGCGAGAACGACGGTCGGAGCATTGTTTATTTAACAAAGATAAAATCGGTGCTCGGAATGGTTCTCGGTGCCTCGAGCGAACATTCCCGATATTACTGCCCCGAAATCGTCTCCGATTTTATCTTACTTCCGGTCAGAATGGGTCGAGAAGTCTGACGATGCTGCGAGAACGGCGGTAGGAGCATTGTTTATTTAACAAAGATAAAATCGGTGCTCGGAATGGTTCTCGGGGCCTCGAGCGAACATTCCCGATAATACTGCCACGAATTCGTCTCCGATTTTATCTTACTTCCGGTCAGAATGGGGCGAGAAGTCTAAAAATGCAGTGAGAACGACGATTGGAGCATTGTTTGTTCACCAATGATAAAATCGGTGCTCGGAATAGTTTTTGGAGCCTCGATCGGAAATTCCCGATATTACTGCCCCGAATTCGTCTCCGATTTCATCTTACTTCCGGTCAGAATGGGTCGAGAAGTCTGACGATGCAGCGAGAACGACGGTCGGAGCATTGTTTATTTAGCAAAGATAAAATCGGTGCTCGGAATGGTTCTCGGTGCCTCGAGCGAACATTCCCGATATTACTGCCCCGAAATCGTCTCCGATTTTATCTTACTTCCGGTCAGAATGGGTCGAGAAGTCTGACGATGCTGCGAGAACGGCGGTAGGAGCATTGTTTATTTAATAAAGATAAAATCGGTGCTCGGAATGGTTCTCGGGGCCTCGAGCGAACATTCCCGATAATACTGCCCCGAATTCGTCTCCGATTTTATCTTACTTCCGTTTAGAATGGGTCGACAAGTCTGACGATGCTGCGAGAACGGCGGTAGGAGCATTGTTTATTTAACAAAGATAAAATCGGTGCTCGGAGTGGTTCTCGGGGCCTCGAGCGAACGTTCCCGATAATACTGCCCCGAATTCGTCTCCGATTTTATCTTACTTCCGGTCAGAATGTGGCGAGAAGTCTGACGATGCTGCGAGAACGACGGTAGGAAAATTGTTTATTTAACAAAGATAAAATCGGTGCTCGGAATGGTTCTCGGGGCCTCGAGCGAACATTCCCGATAATACTGCCCCGAATTCGTCTCCGATTTTATCTTACTTCCGGTCAGAATGGGGCGAGAACTCTAAAGATGCAGCAAGAACGACGATCGGAGCATTGTTTATTTAACAAAGATAAAATCGGTGCTCGGAATGGTTCTCGGGGCCTCGAGCGAACATTCCCGATATTACGGCCCCGAAATCGTCACCGATTTTATCTTACTTCCGGTCAGAATGGGTCGAGAAGTCTGACGATGCAGCGAGAACGACGATTGGAGCATTGTTTATTTAACAAAGATAAAATCGGTGCTTGGAATGGTTCTCGGGGCCTCGAGCGAACATTCCCGATATTACTGCCCCGAAATAGTCTCTGATTTTATCTTACTTCCGGTCAGAATGGCTCGAGCATTCTGACCATGGTGCGAGAACGACGGTAGGGGCATTGTTTATTTAACAAAGATAAAATCTGTGCTCGGAATGGTTCTCGGGGCATCGAGCGAACATTCCCGATATTACTGCCCCGAATTCGTCTCCGATTTTATCTTACTTCCGGTCAGAATGTGGGCGAGAAGTCTAAAGATGCAGCCAGAACGACGATTGGAGCATTGTTTATTTAACAAAGATAAAATCGGTGCACGGAACGTTCTCGGGGCCTCGAGCGAACATTCCCGATATTACGGCCCCGAAATCGTCACCGATTTTATCTTACTTCCCGTCAGAATGGGTCGAGAAGTCTGACGTTGCAGCGAGAACGACGGTCGGAGCATTGTTTATTTAACAAAGATAAAATCGGTGCTCGGAATGGTTCTCGGGGCCTCGAGCGAACATTCCCGATAATACTGCCCCGAATTCGTCTCCGATTTTATCTTACTTCCGGTGTGAATGGGTCGAGAAGTCTGACGATGCTGCGAGAACGGCGGTAGGAGCATTGTTTATTTAACAAAGATAAAATCGGTGCTCGGAATGGTTCTCGGGGCCTCGAGCGATCATTCCCGATATTACTGCCCCGAAATCGTGTCCGATTTTATCTTACTTCCGGTCAGAATGGGTCGACAAGTCTGACGATGCTGCGAGAACGGCGGTAGGAGCATTGTTTATTTAACAAAGATAAAATCGGTGCTCGGAATGGTTCTCGGGGCCTCGAGCGAACATTCCCGATAATACTGCCCCGAATTCGTCTCCGATTTTATCTTACTTCCGGTGTGAATGGGTCGAGAAGTCTGACGATGCTGCGAGAACGGCGGTAGGAGCATTGTTTATTTAACAAAGATAACATCGGTGCTCGGAATGGTTCTCGGGGCCTCGAGCGAACATTCCCGATAAAACTGCCCCGAATTGGTCTCCGATTTTATCTTACTTCCGGTCAGAATGGGGCGAGAAGTCTAAAGATGCACGGAGAACGACGATTGGAGCATAGTTTATTTAACAAAGATAAAATCGGTGCTCGGAATGGTTCTAGGTGCCTCGACCGATCATTCCCGATACTACTGCCCCGAAATCGTCTCCGATTTTATCTTACTTCCGGTCAGAATGGGTCGACAAGTCTGACGATGCTGCGAGAACGGCGGTAGGAGCATTGTTTATTTAACAAAGATAAAATCGGTGCTCGGAATGGTTCTCGGGGCCTCGAGCGAACGTTCCCGATAATACTGCCCCGAATTCGTCTCCGATTTTATCTTACTTCCGTTCAGAATGGGGCGAGAAGTCTAAAGATGCAGCAAGAACGACGATTGGAGCATTGTTTATTTAACAAAGATAAAATCGGTGCTCGGAATGGTTCTCGGGGCCTCGAGCGAACATTCCCGATATTGCGGCCCCGAAATCGTCACCGATTTTATCTTACTTCCGGTCAGAATGGGTCGAGAAGTCTGACGATGCAGCGAGAACGACGGTCGGAGCATTGTTTATTTAACAAAGATAAAGTCGGTGCTCGGAATGGTTCTCGGTGCCTCGAGCGAACATTCCCGATATTACGGCCCCGAAATCCTCACCGATTTTATCTTACTTCCGGTCAGAATGGGTCGAGAAGTCTGACGATGTAGCGAGAACGACGGTCGGAGCATTGTTTATTTAACAAAGATAAAATCGGTGCTCGCAATGGTTCTTGGTGCCTCGAGCGAACATTCCCGATATTACTGCCCCGAAATCGTCTCCGATTTTATCTTACTTCCGGTGTGAATGGGTCGAGAAGTCTGACGATGGGGCGAGAACGACGGTAGGAGCATTGTTTATTTAACAAAGATAAAATCGGTGCTCGGAATGGTTCTCGGGGCCTCGAGCGAACAATCCCGATAATACTGCCCCGAATTCGTCTCCGATTTTATCTTACTTCCGGTCAGAATGGGGCGAGAAGTCTAAAGATGCAGTGAGAACGACGATTGGAGCATTGTTTGTTCAACAATGATAAAATCGGTGCTCGGAATAGTTTTTGGAGCCTCGATCGGAAATTCCCGATATTACTGCCCCGAATTCGTCTCCGATTTCATCTTACTTCCGGTCAGAATGGGTCGAGAAGTCTGACGATGCAGCGAGAACGACGGTCGGAGCATTGTTTATTTAGCAAAGATAAAATCGGTGCTCGGAATGGTTCTCGGTGCCTCGAGCGAACATTCCCGATATTACTGCCCCGAAATCGTCTCCGATTTTATCTTACTTCCGGTCAGAATGGGTCGACAAGTCTGACGATGCTGCGAGAACGGCGGTAGGAGCATTGTTTATTTAACAAAGATAAAATCGGTGCTCGGAATGGTTCTCGGGGCCTCGAGCGAACATTCCCGATAATACTGCCCCGAATTCGTCTCCGATTTTATCTTACTTCCGGTCAGAATGGGTCGACAACTCTGACGATGCTGCGAGAACGGCGGTAGGAGCATTGTTTATTTAACAAAGATAAAGTCGGTGCTCGGAATGGTTCTTGGTGCCTCGAGCGAACATTCCCGATATTACTGCCCCGAAATCGTCTCCGATTTTATCTTACTTCCGGTCAGAATGGGACGAGAAGTCTAAAGATGCAGCAAGAACGACGATTGGAGCATTGTTTATTTAACAAAGATAAAATCGGTGCTCGGAATGGTTCTCGGGGCCTCGAGCGAACATTCCCGATATTACGGCCCCGAAATCGTCACCGATTTTATCTTACTTCCGGTCAGAATGGGTCGAGAAGTCTGACGATGTAGCGAGAACGACGGTCGGAGCATTGTTTATTTAACAAAGATAAAATCGGTGCTCGGAATGGTTCTCGGTGCCTCGAGCGAACATTCCCGATATTACTGCCCCGAAATCGTCTCCGATTTTATCCTACTTCCGGTCAGAATGGGTCGACAAGTCTGACGATGCTGCGAGAACGGCGGTAGGAGCATTGTTTATTTAACAAAGATAAAATCGGTGGTCGGAATGGTTCTCGGGGCCTCGAGCGAACATTCCCGATAATACTGCCCCGAATTCGTCTCCGATTTTATCTTACTTCCGGTCAGAATGGGGCGAGAAGTCTAAAGATGCAGCGAGAACGACGATTGGAGCATTGTTTATTTAATAAAGATAAAAGCGGTGCTCGGAATAGTTTTTGGGGCCTCGATTGGAAATTCCCAATATTACTGCCCCGAAATAGTCTCTGATTTTATCTTACTTCCGGTCAGAATGGCTCGAGCATTCTGACCATGGTGCGAGAACGACGGTAGGGGCATTGTTTATTTAACAAAGATAAAATCGGTGCTCGGAATGGTTCTCGGGGCATCGAGCGAACATTCCCGATATTACTGCCCCGAATTCGTCTCCGATTTTATCTTACTTCCGGTCAGAATGGGGCGAGAAGTCTAAAGATGCAGCGAGAACGACGATTGGAGCATTGTTTATTTAACAAAGATAAAATCGGTGCTCGGAATGGTTCTCGGGGCCTCGAGCGAACATTCCCGATAATACTGCCCCGAATTCGTCTCCGATTTTATCTTACTTCCGGTGTGAATGGGTCGAGAAGTCTGACGATGCTGCGAGAACGGCGGTAGGAGCATTGTTTATTTAACAAAGATAACATCGGTGCTCGGAATGGTTCTCGGGGCCTCGAGCGAACATTCCCGATAAAACTGCCCCGAATTGGTCTCCGATTTTATCTTACTTCCGGTCAGAATGGGGCGAGAAGTCTAAAGATGCACGGAGAACGACGATTGGAGCATAGTTTATTTAACAAAGATAAAATCGGTGCTCGGAATGGTTCTAGGTGCCTCGAGCGATCATTCCCGATATTACTGCCCCGAAATCGTCTCCGATTTTATCTTACTTCCGGTCAGAATGGGTCGACAAGTCTGACGATGCTGCGAGAACGGCGGTAGGAGCATTGTTTATTTAACAAAGATAAAATCGGTGCTCGGAATGGTTCTCGGGGCCTCGAGCGAACGTTCCCGATAATACTGCCCCGAATTCGTCTCCGATTTTATCTTACTTCCGTTCAGAATGGGGCGAGAAGTCTAAAGATGCAGCAAGAACGACGATTGGAGCATTGTTTATTTAACAAAGATAAAATCGGTGCTCGGAATGGTTCTCGGGGCCTCGAGCGAACACTCCCGATATTGCGGCCCCGAAATCGTCACCGATTTTATCTTACTTCCGGTCAGAATGGGTCGAGAAGTCTGACGATGCAGCGAGAAGGACGGTCGGAGCATTGTTTATTTAACAAAGATAAAGTCGGTGCTCGGAATGGTTCTCGGTGCCTCGAGCGAACATTCCCGATATTACGGCCCCGAAATCGTCACCGATTTTATCTTACTTCCGGTCAGAATGGGTCGAGAAGTCTGACGATGTAGCGAGAACGACGGTCGGAGCATTGTTTATTTAACAAAGATAAAATCGGTGCTCGCAATGGTTCTTGGTGCCTCGAGCGAACATTCCCGATATTACTGCCCCGAAATCGTCTCCGATTTTATCTTACTTCCGGTGTGAATGGGTCGAGAAGTCTGACGATGGGGCGAGAACGACGGTAGGAGCATTGTTTATTTAACAAAGATAAAATCGGTGCTCGGAATGGTTCTCGGGGCCTCGAGCGAACAATCCCGATAATACTGCCCCGAATTCGTCTCCGATTTTATCTTACTTCCGGTCAGAATGGGGCGAGAAGTCTAAAGATGCAGTGAGAACGACGATTGGAGCATTGTTTGTTCAACAATGATAAAATCGGTGCTCGGAATAGTTTTTGGAGCCTCGATCGGAAATTCCCGATATTACTGCCCCGAATTCGTCTCCGATTTCATCTTACTTCCGGTCAGAATGGGTCGAGAAGTCTGACGATGCAGCGAGAACGACGGTCGGAGCATTGTTTATTTAGCAAAGATAAAATCGGTGCTCGGAATGGTTCTCGGTGCCTCGAGCGAACATTCCCGATATTACTGCCCCGAAATCGTCTCCGATTTTATCTTACTTCCGGTCAGAATGGGTCGACAAGTTTGACGATGCTGCGAGAACGGCGGTAGGAGCATTGTTTATTTAACAAAGATAAAATCGGTGCTCGGAATGGTTCTCGGGGCCTCGAGCGAACATTCCCGATAATACTGCCCCGAATTCGTCTCCGATTTTATCTTACTTCCGGTCAGAATGGGTCGACAACTCTGACGATGCTGCGAGAACGGCGGTAGGAGCATTGTTTATTTAACAAAGATAAAGTCGGTGCTCGGAATGGTTCTCGGTGCCTCGAGCGAACATTCCCGATATTACTGCCCCGAAATCGTCTCCGATTTTATCTTACTTCCGGTCAGAATGGGACGAGAAGTCTAAAGATGCAGCAAGAACGACGATTGGAGCATTGTTTATTTAACAAAGATAAAATCGGTGCTCGGAATGGTTCTCGGGGCCTCGAGCGAACATTCCCGATATTACGGCCCCGAAATCGTCACCGATTTTATCTTACTTCCGGTCAGAATGGGTCGAGAAGTCTGACGATGTAGCGAGAACGACGGTCGGAGCATTGTTTATTTAACAAAGATAAAATCGGTGCTCGGAATGGTTCTCGGTGCCTCGAGCGAACATTCCCGATATTACTGCCCCGAAATCGTCTCCGATTTTATCTTACTTCCGGTCAGAATGGGTCGAGAAGTCTGACGATGCTGCGAGAACGGCGGTAGGAGCATTGTTTATTTAACAAAGATAAAATCGGTGCTCGGAATGGTTCTCGGGGCCTCGAGCGAACATTCCCGATAATACTGCCACGAATTCGTCTCCGATTTTATCTTACTTCCGGTCAGAATGGGGCGAGAAGTCTAAAAATGCAGTGAGAACGACGATTGGAGCATTGTTTGTTCAACAATGATAAAATCGGTGCTCGGAATAGTTTTTGGAGCCTCGATCGGAAATTCCCGATATTACTGCCCCGAATTCGTCTCCGATTTCATCTTACTTCCGGTCAGAATGGGTCGAGAAGTCTGACGATGCAGCGAGAACGACGGTCGGAGCATTGTTTATTTAGCAAAGATAAAATCGGTGCTCGGAATGGTTCTCGGTGCCTCGAGCGAACATTCCCGATATTACTGCCCCGAAATCGTCTCCGATTTTATCTTACTTCCGGTCAGAATGGGTCGAGAAGTCTGACGATGCTGCGAGAACGGCGGTAGGAGCATTGTTTATTTAATAAAGATAAAATCGGTGCTCGGAATGGTTCTCGGGGCCTCGAGCGAACATTCCCGATAATACTGCCCCGAATTCGTCTCCGATTTTATCTTACTTCCGTTTAGAATGGGTCGACAAGTCTGACGATGCTGCGAGAACGGCGGTAGGAGCATTGTTTATTTAACAAAGATAAAATCGGTGCTCGGAGTGGTTCTCGGGGCCTCGAGCGAACGTTCCCGATAATACTGCCCCGAATTCGTCTCCGATTTTATCTTACTTCCGGTCAGAATGTGGCGAGAAGTCTGACGATGCTGCGAGAACGACGGTAGGAAAATTGTTTATTTAACAAAGATAAAATCGGTGCTCGGAATGGTTCTCGGGGCCTCGAGCGAACATTCCCGATAATACTGCCCCGAATTCGTCTCCGATTTTATCTTACTTCCGGTCAGAATGGGGCGAGAACTCTAAAGATGCAGCAAGAACGACGATTGGAGCATTGTTTATTTAACAAAGATAAAATCGGTGCTCGGAATGGTTCTCGGGGCCTCGAGCGAACATTCCCGATATTACGGCCCCGAAATCGTCACCGATTTTATCTTACTTCCGGTCAGAATGGGTCGAGAAGTCTGACGATGCAGCGAGAACGACGATTGGAGCATTGTTTATTTAACAAAGATAAAATCGGTGCTTGGAATGGTTCTCGGGGCCTCGAGCGAACATTCCCGATATTACTGCCCCGAAATAGTCTCTGATTTTATCTTACTTCCGGTCAGAATGGCTCGAGCATTCTGACCATGGTGCGAGAACGACGGTAGGGGCATTGTTTATTTAACAAAGATAAAATCTGTGCTCGGAATGGTTCTCGGGGCATCGAGCGAACATTCCCGATATTACTGCCCCGAATTCGTCTCCGATTTTATCTTACTTCCGGTCAGAATGTGGGCGAGAAGTCTAAAGATGCAGCCAGAACGACGATTGGAGCATTGTTTATTTAACAAAGATAAAATCGGTGCTCGGAACGTTCTCGGGGCCTCGAGCGAACATTCCCGATATTACGGCCCCGAAATCGTCACCGATTTTATCTTACTTCCCGTCAGAATGGGTCGAGAAGTCTGACGTTGCAGCGAGAACGACGGTCGGAGCATTGTTTATTTAACAAAGATAAAATCGGTGCTCGGAATGGTTCTCGGGGCCTCGAGCGAACATTCCCGATAATACTGCCCCGAATTCGTCTCCGATTTTATCTTACTTCCGGTGTGAATGGGTCGAGAAGTCTGACGATGCTGCGAGAACGGCGGTAGGAGCATTGTTTATTTAACAAAGATAAAATCGGTGCTCGGAATGGTTCTCGGGGCCTCGAGCGATCATTCCCGATATTACTGCCCCGAAATCGTGTCCGATTTTATCTTACTTCCGGTCAGAATGGGTCGACAAGTCTGACGATGCTGCGAGAACGGCGGTAGGAGCATTGTTTATTTAACAAAGATAAAATCGGTGCTCGGAATGGTTCTCGGGGCCTCGAGCGAACATTCCCGATAATACTGCCCCGAATTCGTCTCCGATTTTATCTTACTTCCGGTGTGAATGGGTCGAGAAGTCTGACGATGCTGCGAGAACGGCGGTAGGAGCATTGTTTATTTAACAAAGATAACATCGGTGCTCGGAATGGTTCTCGGGGCCTCGAGCGAACATTCCCGATAAAACTGCCCCGAATTGGTCTCCGATTTTATCTTACTTCCGGTCAGAATGGGGCGAGAAGTCTAAAGATGCACGGAGAACGACGATTGGAGCATAGTTTATTTAACAAAGATAAAATCGGTGCTCGGAATGGTTCTAGGTGCCTCGACCGATCATTCCCGATACTACTGCCCCGAAATCGTCTCCGATTTTATCTTACTTCCGGTCAGAATGGGTCGACAAGTCTGACGATGCTGCGAGAACGGCGGTAGGAGCATTGTTTATTTAACAAAGATAAAATCGGTGCTCGGAATGGTTCTCGGGGCCTCGAGCGAACGTTCCCGATAATACTGCCCCGAATTCGTCTCCGATTTTATCTTACTTCCGTTCAGAATGGGGCGAGAAGTCTAAAGATGCAGCAAGAACGACGATTGGAGCATTGTTTATTTAACAAAGATAAAATCGGTGCTCGGAATGGTTCTCGGGGCCTCGAGCGAACATTCCCGATATTGCGGCCCCGAAATCGTCACCGATTTTATCTTACTTCCGGTCAGAATGGGTCGAGAAGTCTGACGATGCAGCGAGAACGACGGTCGGAGCATTGTTTATTTAACAAAGATAAAGTCGGTGCTCGGAATGGTTCTCGGTGCCTCGAGCGAACATTCCCGATATTACGGCCCCGAAATCCTCACCGATTTTATCTTACTTCCGGTCAGAATGGGTCGAGAAGTCTGACGATGTAGCGAGAACGACGGTCGGAGCATTGTTTATTTAACAAAGATAAAATCGGTGCTCGCAATGGTTCTTGGTGCCTCGAGCGAACATTCCCGATATTACTGCCCCGAAATCGTCTCCGATTTTATCTTACTTCCGGTGTGAATGGGTCGAGAAGTCTGACGATGGGGCGAGAACGACGGTAGGAGCATTGTTTATTTAACAAAGATAAAATCGGTGCTCGGAATGGTTCTCCGGGCCTCGAGCGAACAATCCCGATAATACTGCCCCGAATTCGTCTCCGATTTTATCTTACTTCCGGTCAGAATGGGGCGAGAAGTCTAAAGATGCAGTGAGAACGACGATTGGAGCATTGTTTGTTCAACAATGATAAAATCGGTGCTCGGAATAGTTTTTGGAGCCTCGATCGGAAATTCCCGATATTACTGCCCCGAATTCGTCTCCGATTTCATCTTACTTCCGGTCAGAATGGGTCGAGAAGTCTGACGATGCAGCGAGAACGACGGTCGGAGCATTGTTTATTTAGCAAAGATAAAATCGGTGCTCGGAATGGTTCTCGGTGCCTCGAGCGAACATTCCCGATATTACTGCCCCGAAATCGTCTCCGATTTTATCTTACTTCCGGTCAGAATGGGTCGACAAGTCTGACGATGCTGCGAGAACGGCGGTAGGAGCATTGTTTATTTAACAAAGATAAAATCGGTGCTCGGAATGGTTCTCGGGGCCTCGAGCGAACATTCCCGATAATACTGCCCCGAATTCGTCTCCGATTTTATCTTACTTCCGGTCAGAATGGGTCGACAACTCTGACGATGCTGCGAGAACGGCGGTAGGAGCATTGTTTATTTAACAAAGATAAAGTCGGTGCTCGGAATGGTTCTTGGTGCCTCGAGCGAACATTCCCGATATTACTGCCCCGAAATCGTCTCCGATTTTATCTTACTTCCGGTCAGAATGGGACGAGAAGTCTAAAGATGCAGCAAGAACGACGATTGGAGCATTGTTTATTTAACAAAGATAAAATCGGTGCTCGGAATGGTTCTCGGGGCCTCGAGCGAACATTCCCGATATTACGGCCCCGAAATCGTCACCGATTTTATCTTACTTCCGGTCAGAATGGGTCGAGAAGTCTGACGATGTAGCGAGAACGACGGTCGGAGCATTGTTTATTTAACAAAGATAAAATCGGTGCTCGGAATGGTTCTCGGTGCCTCGAGCGAACATTCCCGATATTACTGCCCCGAAATCGTCTCCGATTTGATCTTACTTCCGGTCAGAATGGGTCGAGAAGTCTGATGATGCTGCGAGAACGGCGGTAGGAGCATTGTTTATTTAACAAAGATAAAATCGGTGCTCGGAATGGTTCTCGGGGCCTCGAGCGAACATTCCCGATAATACTGCCACGAATTCGTCTCCGATTTTATCTTACTTCCGGTCAGAATGGGGCGAGAAGTCTAAAGATGCAGTGAGAACGACGATTGGAGCATTGTTTGTTCAACAATGATAAAATCGGTGCTCGGAATAGTTTTTGGAGCCTCGATCGGAAATTCCCGATATTACTGCCCCGAATTCGTCTCCGATTTCATCTTACTTCCGGTCAGAATGGGTCGAGAAGTCTGACGATGCAGCGAGAACGACGGTCGGAGCATTGTTTATTTAGCAAAGATAAAATCGCTGCTCGGAATGGTTCTCGGTGCCTCGAGCGAACATTCCCGATATTACTGCCCCGAAATCGTCTCCGATTTTATCTTACTTCCGGTCAGAATGGTTCGAGAAGTCTGACGATGCTGCGAGAACGGCGGTAGGAGCATTGTTTATTTAACAAAGATAAAATCGGTGCTCGGAATGGTTCTCGGGGCCTCGAGCGAACATTCCCGATAATACTGCCCCGAATTCGTCTCCGATTTTATCTTACTTCCGGTCAGAATGGGTCGACAAGTCTGACGATGCTGCGAGAACGGCGGTAGGAGCATTGTTTATTTAACAAAGATAAAATCGGTGCTCGGAGTGGTTCTCGGGGCCTCGAGCGAACGTTCCCGATAATACTGCCCCGAATTCGTCTCCGATTTTATCTTACTTCCGGTCAGAATGGGGCGAGAAGTCTGACGATGCTGCGAGAACGACGGTAGGAAAATTGTTTATTTAACAAAGATAAAATCGGTGCTCGGAATGGTTCTCGGGGCCTCGAGCGAACATTCCCGATAATACTGCCCCGAATTCGTCTCCGATTTTATCTTACTTCCGGTCAGAATGGGGCGAGAACTCTAAAGATGCAGCAAGAACGACGATTGGAGCATTGTTTATTTAACAAAGATAAAATCGGTGCTCGGAATGGTTCTCGGGGCCTCGAGCGAACATTCCCGATATTACGGCCCCGAAATCGTCACCGATTTTATCTTACTTCCGGTCAGAATGGGTCGAGAAGTCTGACGATGCAGCGAGAACGACGATTGGAGCATTGTTTATTTAACAAAGATAAAATCGGTGCTCGGAATGGTTCTCGGGGCCTCGAGCGAACATTCCCGATATTACTGCCCCGAAATAGTCTCTGATTTTATCTTACTTCCGGTCAGAATGGCTCGAGCATTCTGACCATGGTGCGAGAACGACGGTAGGGGCATTGTTTATTTAACAAAGATAAAATCTGTGCTCGGAATGGTTCTCGGGGCATCGAGCGAACATTCCCGATATTACTGCCCCGAATTCGTCTCCGATTTTATCTTACTTCCGGTCAGAATGGGGCGAGAAGTCTAAAGATGCAGCCAGAACGACGATTGGAGCATTGTTTATTTAACAAAGATAAAATCGGTGCTCGGAACGTTCTCGGGGCCTCGAGCGAACATTCCCGATATTACGGCCCCGAAATCGTCACCGATTTTATCTTACTTCCGGTCAGAATGGGTCGAGAAGTCTGACGTTGCAGCGAGAACGACGGTCGGAGCATTGGTTATTTAACAAAGATAAAATCGGTGCTCGGACTGGTTCTCGGGGCCTCGAGCGAACATTCCCGATAATACTGCCCCGAATTCGTCTCCGATTTTATCTTACTTCCGGTGTGAATGGGTCGAGAAGTCTGACGATGCTGCGAGAACGGCGGTAGGAGCATTGTTTATTTAACAAAGATAAAATCGGTGCTCGGAATGGTTCTCGGGGCCTCGAGCGAACATTCCCGATAATACTGCCCCGAATTCGTCTCCGATTTTATCTTACTTCCGGTGTGAATGGGTCGAGAAGTCTGACGATGCTGCGAGAACGACAGTAGGAAAATTGTTTATTTAACAAAGATAAAATCGGTGCTCGGAATGGTTCTCGGGGCCTCGAGCGAACATTCCCGATAAAACTGCCCCGAATTCGTCTCCGATTTTATCTTACTTCCGGTCAGAATGGGGCGCGAAGTCTAAAGATGCAGGGAGAACGACGATTGGAGCATAGTTTATTTAACAAAGATAAAATCGGTGCTCGGAATGGTTCTAGGTGCCTCGAGCGAACATTCCCGATATTACTGCCCCGAAATCGTCTCCAATTTTATCTTACTTCCGGTCAGAATGGGTCGACAAGTCTGACGATGCTGCGAGAACGGCGGTAGGAGCATTGTTTATTTAACAAAGATAAAATCGGTGCTCGGAATGGTTCTCGGGGCCTCGAGCGAACGTTCCCGATAATACTGCCCCGAATTCGTCTCCGATTTTATCTTACTTCCGGTGTGAATGGGTCGAGAAGTCTGACGATGCTGCGAGAACGGCGGTAGGAGCATTGTTTATTTAACAAAGATAAAATCGGTGCTCGGAATGGTTCTCGGGGCCTCGAGCGATCATTCCCGATATTACTGCCCCCAAATCGTCTCCGATTTTATCTTACTTCCGGTCAGAATGGGTCGACAAGTCTGACGATGCTGCGAGAACGGCGGTAGGAGCATTGTTTATTTAACAAAGATAAAATCGGTGCTCGGAATGGTTCTCGGGGCCTCGAGCGAACGTTCCCGATAATACTGCCCCGAATTCATCTCCGATTTTATCTTACTTCCGGTGTGAATGGGTCGAGAAGTCTGACGATGCTGCGAGAACGGCGGTAGGAGCATTGTTTATTTAACAAAGATAAAATCGGTGCTCGGAATGGTTCTCGGGGCCTCGAGCGATCATTCCCGATATTACTGCCCCCAAATCGTCTCCGATTTTATCTTACTTCCGGTCAGAATGGGTCGACAAGTCTGACGATGCTGCGAGAACGGCGGTAGGAGCATTGTTTATTTAACAAAGATAAAATCGGTGCTCGGAATGGTTCTCGGGGCCTCGAGCGAACATTCCCGATAATACTGCCCCGAATTCGTCTCCGATTTTATCTTACTTCCGGTCAGAATGGGGCGAGAAGTCTAAAGATGCAGCGAGAACGACGATTGGAGCATTGTTTATTTAACAAAGATAAAAGCGGTGCTCGGAATAGTTTTTGGGGCCTCGATTGGAAATTCCCAATATTACTGCCCCGAAATAGTCTCTGATTTTATCTTACTTCCGGTCAGAATGGCTCGAGCATTCTGACCATGGTGCGAGAACGACGGTAGGGGCATTGTTTATTTAACAAAGATAAAATCGGTGCTCGGAATGGTTCTCGGGGCATCGAGCGAACATTCCCGATATTACTGCCCCGAATTCGTCTCCGATTTTATCTTACTTCCGGTCAGAATGGGGCGAGAAGTCTAAAGATGCAGCGAGAACGACGATTGGAGCATTGTTTATTTAACAAAGATAAAATCGGTGCTCGGAATGGTTCTCGGGGCCTCGAGCGAACATTCCCGATATTACGGCCCCGAAATCGTCACCCATTTTATCTTACTTCCGGTCAGAATGGGTCGAGAAGTCTGACGTTGCAGCGAGAACGACGGTCGGAGCATTGTTTATTTAACAAAGATAAAATCGGTGCTCGGAATGGTTCTCGGGGCCTCGAGCGAACATTCCCGATAATACTGCCCCGAATTCGTCTCCGATTTTATCTTACTTCCGGTGTGAATGGGTCGAGAAGTCTGACGATGCTGCGAGAACGGCGGTAGGAGCATTGTTTATTTAACAAAGATGAAATCGGTGCTCGGAATGGTTCTCGGGGCCTCGAGCGAACATTCCCGATAATACTGCCCCGAATTCGTCTCCGATTTTATCTTACTTCCGGTGTGAATGGGTCGAGAAG
>CAXFZQ010000078.1:0-12471 GCA_964007375.1 Ophion obscuratus | reverse complement strand
GTGAGTGAGTGAGTGAGTGAGTGAGTGAGTGAGTGAGTGAGTGAGTGAGTGAGTGAGTGAGTGAGTGAGTGAGTGAGTGAGTGAGTGAGTGAGTGAGTGAGTGAGTGAGTGAGTGAGTGAGTGAGTGAGTGAGTGAGTGAGTGAGTGAGTGAGTGAGTGAGTGAGTGAGTGAGTGAGTGAGTGAGTGAGTGAGTGAGTGAGTGAGTGAGTGAGTGAGTGAGTGAGTGAGTGAGTGAGTGAGTGAGTGAGTGAGTGAGTGAGTGAGTGAGTGAGTGAGTGAGTGAGTGAGTGAGTGAGTGAGTGAGTGAGTGAGTGAGTGAGTGAGTGAGTGAGTGAGTGAGTGAGTGAGTGAGTGAGTGAGTGAGTGAGTGAGTGAGTGAGTGAGTGAGTGAGTGAGTGAGTGAGTGAGTGAGTGAGTGAGTGAGTGAGTGAGTGAGTGAGTGAGTGAGTGAGTGAGTGAGTGAGTGAGTGAGTGAGTGAGTGAGTGAGTGAGTGAGTGAGAGGGAGGGAGGGAGAGAGAGAGAGTGAGAGGGAGGGGGAGGGAGATGGGGGAGGGAGCGAGAGAGAGAGAGAGAGAGAGAGAGAGAGAGCGCAAAAAGGACAGAGAATCGAGTAAGCGGGAAGGGCGAATCGAGAGGCTCGTTCCCACGATCTCATGAATGAACTCGCGTGGCAAGCTCTGGCGAGTACAGTGGAGGGGCAACGCGGTGCAAGCAAGACGGAAGGCTGGACCTAGAGAAAGATAGAAGAGTAGAGGCGAGACAGAGCGAGGGAAAGGTAAAGGTCCAAGGAGACGGTCCCGGGAGGAAGACGAAGGGGGGGGCAAAGCCGCGGAGGACACGGAGGAGGTGAGCACGCCGGAAAGGTATAACGCTACATCGAACAACTATTATAAACCCTCGAGGAACGATATATCCCACCGGCGTGTAGGAGCGAGCGAAGACGATCCACCGAAACGCGAGAGAACGATACAATCGCGCGGGTGTATAATCGCAACTTAAAAACGATCGCTTCTTTCCGTCTAATTTATCAAAAAAAAATCAAAAGAAGACGAGGTTGAACGTTAATATCGAGGTCAGGATAATCGGTATGGCGCCATTTGGCACGTTTTTTTTTTATCAATTTTAATTTTTTCATTCATTTTTTGCACGAAGATTCGATCGTTCGTGCGTAGAAAGTATGATTACGGATTTAACGGTGGCTTTAATTAATTGGCGGCACTTTGTAGACTCTGTGTATGTATACATTGAGTCAAGTCGATATTTCGAAACGATGCCGAGATAAATCAGCGCTTCGTCTTACATTCGAATCAACGTAATGATCCGGTCTCCTTGAAAAATTAATTCACGCATTATACATACACACACACACACACACACACATATATATATATATATATATATATATATATATATATATATATATATATATATATATATATATATGCTTCGGCATATTGTTATTGCCGTACTGCCCCTCATTACGAAATACACCTAAACTCGATTATCGATATCCATTGCCCCGCTGCGTGTGTGCCCAAAAAGAGCGTCGTGTTAAGTGAGGCTTCGCTTTTTTTCTTCGTTTTGCTGGTACTCTTATTTGTGGGCTTTTTCTTCTTTCTTTTAATTAGAGACACACGTCGCGTCTTCATCAATCACGGGCTCGCAGCCGAGCACGGGAAGGAGGTTAACGAACCGCTGGCGACGAAAAATCCAAGTTGCCCAAGCTCATTTATTTTGCTGTTTTATATATATATATATATATATATATATATATATATATATATATATATATTATGCTGCATACGTTTATTAGGTGACGGAAAAATTTCGTGCCTTTTTGTGAACTTTTTCCTACACCTAATATATACAAGGCTACTGGTTATTGTTTACGATCCCGTGAACGGGTTATAGTCTATTTTTTCCGCTATCAAATAACCTAGTAATGCTTAATGCAAAAGTAAACCATTTTCGAAATGTTATTCTTTTTTTTAGTAAGGGGTAGACAACTTCAAAAATTAATTTTCAAAAAGCTGTTTTATGGAATCATACTTTTAAAAATTATTTTTATTTTGAGGATACAGTAATAAAGAATAATGAACAATATAATGAGAATAATCGGCAAACATTTTTTAATTAGAGCTCCAAATCTCTGTAAATATGATAATCATTCATATTTTATTGTTGATAATTATTTGTTACTGTGTCCTCAAAATACAAATAATTTTTAAAAAAGTTTGTTTTCATACATTTTTTTTAAATTTATTTTTAAAGTTGCCTGCCCCTTACTTAAAAATAAATCAAAATAACGATATCTCGCAAATGGTTCACTTTTGAATAAAGCATTACCGGGTTATTTGATAGCGGAAAACATGTCCTACAACCCTTTGACGAGATCCTGAACAGTAACTAGTAGCCCTGTAAATATATATATATATATATATATATATATATATATATATATATATATATATATATATATATATATATATATATATACGCACATATATCACAATTGAAGACGTACAATGTATACAATCACATTCATATAAAAATATATACATCTCTATATAAAGACAATTAAATTCCGAATGCGATATGCTCCGGAAAAACTTTTTTTCGCGTAGCTGGACAGCGAGAAAAAAAATGATTAAAGATGTACTTCCAAATGCATTAATGAACTTGAATTCCATTTTTTTAAATCCGTTTTTACAAGTTTTTCGTATGTGGCGTTTAATTATCTTCGTTAATCTGAACTCAAAATTACATTTTAATTTTTCATGAGATTGAAGTTTGCACAATTGGAATGCAATGAAAAAGATTATTTTTCATTTGCTGGGTTTCCTTGTGCCCAATCTTCATCACGAAAATCCGTCGATGATTTTGAAGTCGCCTATTTAGAGATCTATCATTTTTAACAGCCGAAAAATATTTTGTAAAATAATCAAAATCTAAACAAGACTTGATTTATTCTTTTTTTTTCATTAAAATTAATTTTATCATTTATAAACAAAATTTACTATGACATTTCATTGTATATTTTTATTTATAAGTTGAATGTATTAAATTATATATATAACGTGGAATATATTTTCGGTCACTTCATGAAGCCCGCATGCATACTTTGTTTCCAATGCAATAAGAACAATTTGTTTTTTCTTGATCTCACGCGTTTCGATTCGACGCGAAGAACGAAGCGAGCAAACGTTCCCATGTACATAACCCAAACAAACGAAATGGCCCAATCCAGCGAATCCGAAGACCAGAGCGTTGTGGTTTGTACACGTCCCTTCGGCTTTTGAACACTCGATGTCTTATAGTTACGGTATACGTGTCCACTTATATCTATATATGTATGGTTCCAACCCGATATTAAGATTTTGCAAACCGGTCGAGAGCAACAGTGCTCTCTGTCTCGATGATCGACAACTCGCCCGAAAGACGCGAGCGTGAGAACAAAAAGCTGTAAAACAAGGGCCGAAGGAGCGGGGGGGGGGGGGTATGAGAAGTATAATTTTGAAAAAAGCAATGAGGAACTGAACTTGAGAATCCAAGTGTGGAATGAGATCAAAGAACACCAGAATAGGAGGTGGCGAAAAATGTCCTGCTGTTCCTGGTCCACCCGCATCCCTCTCTCTCTCTCTCTCTCTCTCTCTCTCTCTCTCTCTCTCTCTCTTTTTCTTTCAGTCTTTCTGTCTCTCGCCCTCGGCCGATCTCTGGCCGCGTAGTGCTCATTCATGAATGAAAGCGTCGAGTGAATTGCCGAGTTGAGTCGCGTGGCGCCACGGTGACGTCACGAGCAACCTGTTGCTGCTGCTGTACCTGTTCCTTCTTCGACTCTGCTGCGCTGTGGATTGCGCTTGCCATCTCTTTTTCTCTCTCTCTGCCTCTCTCTGTCTCTCTTTCTCTCTCTGTCTAACCGCCTGCATCTCTCCTTCTCTCTCACTTGTTTCGCGAGCTTAACAACACCCCCTGCCCCATTGCCCCCCGCGGTGATGTTGGCGACTCTGTATACGGTGGGTCCCAGCGGGTGTGCTCGAAGAATTGCTCACGGGCTCGTGATTTTTACACAAGAGCTGTACAAATGTTTACGTAACGCAGACTTAGTTACCTTATTTATTTATTATCATTATTATTATTTGCGTTGTGAGCATCGTCATCATCATGATTGTTATTATTATTATGATTGTTGTCATTGTTAGCATGATATACTGTTGTTAAAATTATTATTTTACCTATCACTATAAGTATTATAATCGTCGTTGACATTTTTGTCATTATTATTGTGTTGTTGCTGCTGCTTTTTCTTCTCTTTATTCTTTTGTTCTTGTTGTCATCATTATGAGCATTATCATTATGATTGTTATCATTATTAACATTATTGTATCGATCGCGATAATTATTATCATCATTATTGTGTCGTTGCTGTTGATTTTTCGTTTCTTCTTTTGTTCTCGTTATCATCATTATGAGCATCGTCGTTGTTCTTTCTTTTGTTTCTTGGTTTGTTCCAATTATCATCATCATGAGCATCATCATCATCATCATCATGATTGTTATTATTATCATTATTATCACCATCATCGTCATAATCATCATCATCATCATTATTATGCCTATCGTATAATTATTATCATCATTATTGTGTTGTTGCTGTTGCTCTTTCTTTTGTTTCTTGGTTTGTTCCTATTACCATCGTTATGAGCATCATCATCATCATGATTGTTATTATTATTATTATTATCATCACCATCACCATCATCATTATTATTATTGTATCTATTGTAACTGAGCACCGTCATCATGATCATTGTTATTATTATTATTATGCCTATCGTATAATTATTATCATCATTATTGTGTTGTTGCTCTTTCTTTTGTTTCTTGGTTTGTTCCTATTACCATCGATATGAGCGTCATCATCATCAGGATTGTTATTATTATCATTATTATCATCATCATCATCATTATTATTATTGTATCTATTGTATCTGAGCACCGTCATCATGATGATTGTTATTATTATTATGATTGTTGTCATTGTTAGCATGATATACTGTTGTTAAAATTATTATTTTACCTATCACTATAAGTATTATAATCGTCGTTGACATTTTTGTCATTATTATTGTGTTGTTGCTGCTGCTTTTTCTTCTCTTTATTCTTTTGTTCTTGTTGTCATCATTATGAGCATTATCATTATGATTGTTATCATTATTAACATTATTGTATCGATCGCGATAATTATTATCATCATTATTGTGTCGTTGCTGTTGATTTTTCGTTTCTTCTTTTGTTCTCGTTATCATCATTATGAGCATCGTCGTTGTTCTTTCTTTTGTTTCTTGGTTTGTTCCAATTATCATCATCATGAGCATCATCATCATCATCATCATGATTGTTATTATTATCATTATTATCACCATCATCGTCATAATCATCATCATCATCATTATTATGCCTATCGTATAATTTTTATCATCATTATTGTGTTGTTGCTGTTGCTCTTTCTTTTGTTTCTTGGTTTGTTCCTATTACCATCGTTATGAGCATCATCATCATCATGATTGTTATTATTATTATTATTATCATCACCATCACCATCATCATTATTATTATTGTATCTATTGTAACTGAGCACCGTCATCATGATCATTGTTATTATTATTATTATGCCTATCGTATAATTATTATCATCATTATTGTGTTGTTGCTCTTTCTTTTGTTTCTTGGTTTGTTCCTATTACCATCGATATGAGCGTCATCATCATCAGGATTGTTATTATTATCATTATTATCATCATCATCATCATTATTATTATTGTATCTATTGTATCTGAGCACCGTCATCATGATGATTGTTATTATTATTATGATTGTTGTCATTGTTAGCATGATATACTGTTGTTAAAATTATTATTTTACCTATCACTATAAGTATTATCATCGTCGTTGACATTTTTGTCATTATTATTGTGTTGTTGCTGCTGCTTTTTCTTCTCTTTATTCTTTTGTTCTTGTTGTCATCATTATGAGCATTATCATTATGATTGTTATCATTATTAACATTATTGTATCGATCGCGATAATTATTATCATCATTATTGTGTCGTTGCTGTTGATTTTTCGTTTCTTCTTTTGTTCTCGTTATCATCATTATGAGCATCGTCGTTGTTCTTTCTTTTGTTTCTTGGTTTGTTCCTATTATCATCATCATGCGCATCATCATCATCGTCATGATTGTTATTATTATCATTATTATCACCATCATCGTCATAATCATCATCATCATCATTATTATTATGCCTATCGTATAATTATTATCATCATTATTGTGTTGTTGCTGTTGCTCTTTCTTTTGTTTCTTGGTTTGTTCCTATTACCATCGTTATGAGCATCATCATCATCATGATTGTTATTATTATCATTATTATCATCACCATCATCATCATTATTATTATTGTATCTATTGTAACTGAGCACCGTCATCATGATCATTGTTATTATTATTATTATGCCTATCGTATAATTATTATTATCATTATGAACATCATCATCATCGTAATCATTATTATGCCTATCGTATAGTTATTATCATCATTATTGTGTTGTTGCTCTTTCTTTTGTTTCTTGGTTTGTTCCTATTACCATCGATATGAGCGTCATCATCATCGGGATTGTTATTATTATCATTATTATCATCATCATCATCATTATTATTACTGTATCTATTGTATCTGAGCACCGTCATCATGATGATTGTTATTATTATTATGCCTATCGTATAGTTATTATCATCATTATTGTGTCGTTGCTGTTGTTCTTTCTTTTGTTTCTTGGTTTGTTCCTATTATCATCATTATGAACATCATCATCATGATCATTATTATTATTGTATCTATCGCTATAATTATTACCATCATTATTATAACTATGCTTTTCCTATCGTTATAATGATTATTATCGATCCTCGCTACCGTTTTCTCCCTGAGGCTTACGGGGTAAGGCCACAGTAGAATTTTCAAAAAATCGTTTTTTTTTCCGCTAAGACGGTGCTTTATCATCATAAGAATAAGTTACTATTCGATTTATAGCAAGAACATTTTTTTTCGCCGACTTTCAGCGTATAACGTAAACCCACCTCTGGCACGGCTATAGAGTACCTAAAACTTTAAACGCGTTTTTTTCTCGAAACTGCTTTTTTCCAATTGGCGTGACAAATAACTTCAACAATGTTCACTCGATTTACTTCAAATTTAAAAGTTAAGTTCCTAATAGCATTTCGCAGAGAAGTACGTACGAAATTTCTGTTTAATCGAAAACTTTTCATTTTATGAGCAGTTTTATACGAAATTTTTCACTGAAAATTCATTCGAATACCTACAACTCAATTAAAATACGTACAACTTTTGAATAAAACAATATTTTTTAAATTCCGTGCGTACTTCTCTAGGTATTCTAATGTAAATTGACGAGTATTTTTGTTTTTTGTTCTAGGTGAAAAATTGTGGATGCTCAATGTCACGCCGCGGAGCGCCTAAAAAAAGATAACAAAAGAAAATATTGGTAGTCGGTCATTTTGTACATCGAAAATATATATATATATATATATTTTCTAACAGCTTGATATTCGTACTAAATAGATGTGTAATTAATTTTATCAGTGAAATACTTTTTCATACGAAAAAAATTGTTACATTCGCACATGATTTTACACCCGTTACTGTGGCCTAACCCCTTAAGTCCTTTATTCGATAATTAACTTATTTGTTCATTCTTATTAATCTTTTTGACTTTACACTTACTCAATCTTATTATTCATAATTTTTTAATTTTCAAAAATCGCAATTATGATTATAATTATAACTATTTTATTCTTAGTTTTTCGACGAGCTATATCGAATTGTTTTCTTTTCTTTCTCCTAACGCACCGTATGAAAACTTTTCACCGATGAAAAATCACGCGTGATTTCGAACCTTTCGGGATCCATGTTCACTCAGAGCTGAGAATTAATACAATTGTGTAAACAGGCGCGATGCATGTTCGACATCGAACACGTAACAAAGTGTCCACAACGGGAACCTAAACCGGATAGAAAACGTGCCCCCCCCCCCCCCCCCCCACTGTCTCTTTCTCTCTTTTTAACTGTCTCTCTCTCTCTCTCTCTCTCTCTCTCTCTCTCTCTCTCTCTCTCTCTCTCTCTCTCTCTCTCTCTCTACGCGGTGATTCATAGTCGTGTGATCTCTACATCATTTTCATTTTTCATTTTATTTTCCATCTACGTATTTCATTTCCATTATCTACGTACGATCACATTGCGAGCAGTTCCATAGCGCGAGACTGAATCGCGCAATTGTTTACTTTGCGAAATGTCTCTTGTGAATGGAACGAAATCGCGTGTACGCGTGCGCGTCTCTGTGTGCATGCGTGTGGCATAGAGAGAGAGAGAGAGAGAGAGAGAGAGAGAGAGAGAGAGAGAGAGAGAGAGAGAGAAAGAGAGTTATGCGTTGCATGAAAAATGTATAATATAGAACGTATTACAGAATAGACTCGGGCGAAACGGAGCTGATGAAATATACTGTTTACAGGTAGCGCTGATTTCAGAGACAGTAGAGTCGAGGCCCGTCCTCATAGTAGCCAGCAATGTCTTCGAAATCACCATTTGATAAATGAACGCATACCTATGTAAAGGTTACTTCAAGGACCGTCCGTCCCCAAAATCGCCATTCGATGAATGTATGTATATGTAAATGAAGGTTATTTCAAGGACCACCTGTCCTCAAAATCACACTCCGACAAATGTACGTATATTTATATAAGGGTTATTTCAAGGACTGATTGTCCCCAAAATCACTATTCGATAAATGTACGTATATTTATATAAAGGTTACTTCAAGGACCGTCTGTCCCCAAAATCGCCATTCGATGAATGTATGTAAATGAAGGTTATTTCAAGGACCACCTGTCCCCAAAATCACACTCCGACAAATGTACGTATATTTATATAAAGGTTATTTCAAGGACTGCTTGTCCCCAAAATCACTATTCGATAAATGTACGTACATTTATCGAATGGTGATTTCGGGGACAGCCAGTCCTTGAAATAACCTTTATATAAATATACGTACGACAAATGACGTATTTGTCAGTGTGTGATTTCGGGGACAGGCGGTCCTTGAAATAACCTTCATATACATACACATACATTTATCGAATGGTCATTTTGGGGACAAACAGTCCTTGAAATAACCTTTATATACGTATATATGTATAAAGGTTATTTCAAGGACCGTTTGTCCCCATAAGCACTATTGGATGGAAGTACGTATATTTATATGAAGGTTACTTCTAGGACCGTCTGTCCCCAAAATCATGATTCGATAAATGTACGTATACGTATATGAAGGTTATTTCAAGGACCGTATCCCCAAAGTCACCATTTGATAAATGTGTCTTTGTATTAAGGTTATTTCAAGGACCCCATGTCCCCAAAATCACCATTCGATGAACGTATGCGTATTGATATGAAGGTTACTTCAAGGACCCTGTGTCCTTAAAATCACCGATGCGTTGGAAAGAAATTTATGAAAATTAAGGAGTCCTCTCAACCCAACCAGACGTGCCGATAGCCAACGTAGCACAGATGTAACGAGCTCAAAAATATCCTTTCCCCATAGAACTATACATAGACTATATGAATATGTATAAAAGAATGAATTGTTGCGATTTTATGAATGAAATTGCATTAATTAAAATGATATTTCGTGCAATCAACTTTCATACATATGGGAGCACACCCTCTCGCTCTTTGTTTCCTTCATCCACAGCTCTCCCCCGTTATCTTGCTGGATCTCTTTACATTCTGTTTTCCCTACTCGTTGCGTCGCTCGTTTTTTTTTTGCATATGTTTGCTCTCCAATTTGCACAATAATTTGCGCGAGTTCGGCCCAGTATAACGAAGCCGATGTGGCAAGCATATGATATATTAAGGATCAAAATAAACGACCGAGTGAGAGCATGGGGGCCCGCTTCGCGACATACGAATGCCCGGAAAATTCAAACGTCCGTAATGCTGTTTTTTTCTTTCTATTAAAAAGATATCAAGCTCATAGGTCGAACGTATTTAGCCGTCTCCGAGGCGAGCGCAGCTCCCCTTGGCCTCGTCGGGCGCGTCTGACACTTTTTTGCCCCGGTAGTGAACTTGTTTATCGATAGCGAGCGCTCGGTCGGGCGATCGCGCCGCGCATTCTGCGCGACCTTAGTGGCGCCATCGATCGACGGAAACGCGCAAGCGGTAGCAAAGCTCGAAACGCGGATAAATTACCGACCGATGTGAAACACAGCGCACTGCCTATGTGTTGCCTCAACTTTCTGTCTCTCACTCTCCTTCTTGCGGATTCTCGCACTACTTACGGTATCTTTCGTGCTCTATCGATACGTTAGGGAGCCGTATATCGACGATCGTTAGAAATTATATTTCACGTGTCTAAAATTATATATATATATATAAAGAGAAAATAAATCTCCTCATACACAAGTTGAAAATAGACCAGTTTCCTAAACTCTCGTCTTACTAGTCCTATCTCGTGGTTCCTCAAATAACTTCGAGCCCGACGCTTCTCATGAATGATTCACAAACTCGAGCGAGAGCGAATAATGTGTTTGTGTGTGTACACACACACACGAAGGGTCGCAGCCTCCGTATCGCTTATTCGTATATCATCATCACCAAATGTGAATACAAAGATCCAGTTCACTCGCGAATAAAACGCGTAAGTCCAAGTGCAATGGTCGATGGAAATCTCATATATATTAGATGTAGTAAAAAGAAATCCATTATATTTGCATGAAATTAAAGGCATAAATAATGGATTTCTTTTTACTACGCCTAATATATATATATATATATATATATATATATATATATATATATATACTGTTCGATATAACGAATGTCTAGGAAAGTTCGTTATATCGAGATCATGTTCCTTAAAATGTTTTTTAACAATAATATATTAGTATTACAAATATAGGGATGTTTTTTAAAGAACGATTTAAATTCAAGATTTTTTTACGAGCAGTTAGCAATTAGAGCATAATGTATATTATTATGTTGTTGTATCAAGGTATCGGGTGTCTATCGAAAGGGAATGGACAAATCTTCGTTAATGAAATAAATCTTACACATTATGTAAATGTGTGTGTCTATATACACACATTTACATAATGTATAAGATTTATTTCATTTTAAAATAAATTTTCTAAATAATTGTTTACTTATCTATGAGACAGATGAATAAATGTATTTTGAATTTTAATTAACTCTTATAAATTGGAAAGAAAAAAATTCAATAAATTCTTTATTAAATAAAAAGGTTTTAATTAATTTTCTAAATATTGAAACATTTTATCGATATGTCTATATATATATAACGTTCGTTGTAGACATATAAAGAGAATATTACCATATTTATTTAAAAATTTCAAAAAATGCATATATCATATTTATTACTTATAAATAAATGTGTAATTGTGTGTGTGTGTGTATATATATATATAAATATGTGTTCAGCCATCCCCTAAATAATACGGGTTTTTTATACATCATTTAGTTTTTAAAATCGAGATAAACGAAATTCTTTAAAACTTGGACTAAGAATAAAAACAAAGTAAATTTACTACCTGCATTTTATATATATATATATATATATATATGTGAAATTTCTATTGAGATAAAATGGCTAGAACAATCAAATATATATGATCGTTGTTCAAACTAACTACACAGAATCTTGAAGCTTCCCATCCAGAAATACGACTCCCCAAATGGAACCTCAAAATCGTGAGAAGTCTAAAAACGAAGAAAAACCCAAAAAGAAAAAAAATTAATAAATACGGCATTCGTTTCGAGATTCGTTGCACGAGGTGCAGAGAACGTCGGTAACGTCTTTCGACATTTTCGTATAGCGTTGCGGCTGTGTACGGGTATGAAAATTGATCGGAAAAAAACGCAACCATTCCGCTTCCATTTCGTGTACGAGCGTATAGTGGAGAAGCTTGTCGAGGCAATTGTCGCGGGCATCCTACCGCTTTAATGAGATTCCGCGTGAGAAAGGAGAAAAGAAAGAAAACGACAAAGAGGATGGAAATGATGAAGAAAGAAAGAAAGAAAAAAAAACGTGGAGGGGAGAGGGCGTCTGTCGTCGGTGCTGCGGCCCAAAACACGCGAGGGCATCTGGCGATGCGTTCCCGAAGCTGCGTGATTTACGAGGGAATCTTGCGGTGACAGTCGATTGGAAGAGAGAGAGGGAAGAAAAAGAGAAAACAACACACGTGGTAATTCATCGAACAAAATGAACACGTACACATATCGCAGAATTCGATTAATTGCGAACGACTAATTAATTATTCAATTGAAATATAAGAAAAAAAACACAGCCGCTGTTTCTCGTCGATAAGTCGTCAGGCAAG
>CAXFZQ010000077.1:0-13588 GCA_964007375.1 Ophion obscuratus | reverse complement strand
CTTTCTCCTCCCTCATTCCATCATTCGTTCTAGAATATCCCGTCCATTCGCCATTTCACAGTTCTCTCGGCCGACCTGCAGTGTGGTAACCCGACCAAAACGCCGCGGGGAATCTCGGTCGTCGGGTCACCCTTGGGATTTATCACTCGGTACTTCTTGAACTTACTTCATCCGCGAGGCGGAAAAAAAGCGGCGAAATACCTCGACGCAGTTAGAGGTCGATGTCCCAACGTATACGAGGAACTGCTGCACCAAGAACGATTGATTTATTCGATTCGAATGAATTTATTACGTGACGAGGGCCACCGTTAATTAAATTCCGGACATCTGGCTCTTTTCTGTAAAATACATTCGGAAATATTCATTGCACGGGGAGGAGGAGGTTTTTCTTACGGGCATTTAGTAATCGTGCGGCTTGCGAAAAGTCGAATGCACGCAGTTCTTGAAAATTTTAGTCTTGAGGGACTTTGTATAATAAATAAATGATTATATTTTTCCTTGATGGTCAAAAAAAAAACGAATTCAGTTATTTTCCAGGCTCCCGAGAAGTCGAATTTCCATGATATTGAAGTTTGCATAGTTGAAAGACAACGACAGTTTGGTAGGCCAATTTCTTTTGGGCACACTTAGCTGTCCAAAATCTATCGAACGTTTATCAGGATCCTTACTAAGGATATTGAGTCTGCGTATGTAAGAAAACATTCTGGATGACAATGAATATGCGGAAATACAAAAATGAAAAAGAATTTTCATTGCATTTCAACGAAGCAAAATTCAACATCATGAATTTCCGTGGTTGTTCTCGAAAACGTTAAAATTCTTGAATAGCTTTTGGGGTCTATAGGCACCCCAGGTTCAAAATTATCATTTTCGCTCGAGTATCAAAAAAAATTACGTTTTAATATGTAATTCACAAAAGCATATGTAACAATAGTATTTATTTTTAATATAAAAAAGTAACTAATTACGTCATTTCCATTTTCGTAAATCGGAATATCGAACAAATGAAAGTAAAAAATAAATATCAATAAAATAAAATAAAAACATTCCCTATTCAATAAAATCAATGTCAGAGAAAATTACATAAAAAATAAATTATTTTATTTAAAAACAAATCGTAGTGCGTGTTCCTTTTTTTGTTTAGCTCACTGTTTTGCCACTTTTGTTTTGATAAATTACCGTCAATATACCACGTTCCATTCCGTATTGCACAACGAAAATATCTGGACACAAATCTTATTGTCGTTTGAAAAAAGTATTTTACGCGACGGGTCCTCACATTGTCCTTACAGGGCACAAAAATCGCTTGCCAAGGGTTCGTTTCTCGGCCTTTTCTTCCTTTCTTAAAAAGGTTGGAGCGTTAGCAACAATCCAAGATTTAAAAAAAACAGAAAATATATGTTATTGTCTAGACTATACCGAGCCTTTACCATTTTTTTGATTTTTTTTACGCCAAAACACCACAGATAAGAATAGCTTAATTGGTAAAATTACATCACACTACCAGTGATGTAATTTTTTCGGCCATTTAATACCAAGATAAATCATTTCTAACAACGGATTAGTGCAAACTAGACCTTTGTAAACATTTTTTTAAACCCATCTTGCCCATCATAAACCGTATGTATTCAATGTTGAACCATCAAAGTTTGATGAAAGATTACGAATCTTGGCTGGCGAAAGAAGAGCATTGCTGCCAACGTCAATGTCCGCGAAGTTGACGTATCTGGGCAAAACTTAATATTAATTAATGGTAACCTATTTTCGCTTCCAATTGATTCGGATAATCGAGGTTCTACTTTAGGCATAATTATTAATGTCTCAAAATTTCATTCCGCGTTGTAGAAAACGTTCAGCGACGCGGTTTTTTTTTCACAATAGTCACACTAATTTTATACTTTTTCAAGCTGGTAGTAACATAGAAGTTTTCCTCATTTCACGTAATAAAAATATGAAATTGCATACTTTTGCCCTTAAATAATATATTTTATGAAAAACCAACTTTCCGCCCTCGGTTTCGCTCGCGCAGACGTGTGCCGAATACTCCTTAATGAAATGTGCTCCTGAGATGTTTCATTGCTGAAATCGTAGAATTGTATTAAAGAGCATTTATACTAACAAGAAACATCCCTCAGGAGACACCCTTCGATTTTGTTGAAATTTGGATATGATATAAAGCACCGAAAAGTAAGCGATACGTATTTTTTTTTATCGGCGGAAAAACGGATTTAAGGGGTGAAACTACCCCTCGAAAAAAGGCATCTCTAGGGGTAATATAGCAGTGTCACACACAAAGAGTCCACCGATTAAAATTAAACAGAAACGAAAATTCTTCTAATCCGAAGCCATGAAAAATCCACTATAGTGACATTGCAAAAAAAATTAAGGGGTGAACCATTCCTAGAGATGCCTTTTTCGAGGGGTGATTTCACCCCTTAAAATCGTTTTTTCGCCGAAAAAAAATACGTATCGCGTACTTTTCGGTGCTTTATAACATATCCAAATTTCAACAAAATCGAAAGGTGTCACCCGAGGGACGTTCCTTGTAAGTTTCAAGTTGATCTGACCAGATATTTCTTATACCATACAAACTTTTCCCCCTTATCCCTTTACGGATTGAAGTTCCATAAAAACTACAATCTCATTAATTGTGTCTAGGAGCATTATACAAAGTTTCAAGTAAATTTGACACGTTTTTTTTTCTCATTTTTCGTGCAAACTTTGCCACCCCCTTTCGTTTAGGGGTCGGATTTAGAAAACACCTAAAATACGTCTTTTATTAATTATGATGAAGAGCCTTAATACTAAGATTCAAGTAAATCTTCCGACCAAGTTGTTTAAATTTTCTATACAAATTTTGCCCCCCTTTTTCTCCCTTTAGGGGTTGAATTAAAAAAATCGCCGAAATACGTGTTTCATTAATTGTGTCCAGAAACACGAATACCAAATTTCAAGTAAATCCGACCAGGTTTTTTAAACTCCCGTGCAAACATCGCCACCTCTTTTCTCCCCTTAAGGGTTGAATTTTGAAAAACGCCGAAATACGTGTTTCATTAATTTTATCACAGAGCATTAATACCAACTTTCAAGTAAATTTTACCATCAAAATATTTCACCCCCTTAGGGGTTGAATTTCGAGAAATCCCGTCTTGAACGATGCCTCCAATATAAAATCAACACCCTCTCCAAATTTCTACCTTCAGCGGTTTAGGCTGGGCTATGACGAGTCAGTCAGGACTTTGCCTTTTACAGGGTGTCCCTCTTATCTCTGCCACCCAAAATAACTCGGTAATTATCGACGTCACAAAAAAAAGTTGCACGGTGTTAAGGGTGCCATCAAATGCGATCAATTTTTTTATTTAGGTGGAGGCGCTGACGCACTGTGAAGGTCACCTCCACTTTTTCAAACGGAATGGTACATTTTTTTCAACCATCTTATGGAGCACCTCAAGCCGCATAAAAAACATTCGGGGGTCAAAGTCGTTCAAGGTCACCTATTAAAATCAAATACACTGCCAATTATTTGGTAGTTGTCGGGAACATTTTTTGGTGACGTCGATAATTACCGAGTTATTTCGGGTGGCAGAGATAAGAGGGACACCCTGTATATAGATTAGCATCTACAGGATAAATCTATACCCCGCATGCATTTTTTTGAGCTCCATCGTTTAAAAAAAAATGCATAAACCGTCATTGAGTCAACTGGACCGCTCGAACCTCCTTAATATTCCTCGCGATCTCGTTGATCAATAGCTGGCTCTCGAATCCGGCAATTCTTCGTCTCCCGAAAATCCTCGAGCCCCAGGCCTCCTTTGTGCTCGTTCATACGCGATAAAAGCTTCGCGAGTGTCAAGCTTTTTCTATAAATCCAGGATTTATGTACAGCCGCAGAGGAAGATGCGGCCGACAAAGTGACGATATCCCAGTGGGGGAGGGCAAAGGAAATGAGATAAAGAGGGAGAGAGAGAGAGAGAGAGAGAGAGAGAGAGAGAGAGAGAGACTCTGTATATTATGCATAGTCGTACGTTGAAGAGCCAATGACGGTGAAATGTTTGCGATAGTGCTCTCTACTTGCCTCGGGGTGATTTAAAAGTTTCTTCCACATGGAGTCTACAACTACCCCCCCCCCCCCCCCTATATACATTTGTGGATTTTTACTGCGCCTGACTATATTCTGTGGGGTTTCTTTCCTTTCAGCGTTCTCCAGGTTGCTCCGCCACTATGTTTGCTTTCAGTTACAGCACTTCTTCTTCTTCTTCTTCTTCTTCTTCTTCTTCTTCTTCTTCTAATTCTTACTTTCGCCGCACCGGTACCATTCCCCAAGGCGTACGAAAAGCTCGATCTTCGATATTTTTTTCGCCGCTCTCGCCTCTCATTCGTGACAGCAGCGGGGAGATCGAAAGCAAAAAAGTTGTGCACACAAACACGCGAAAAATGGGCAGCGCGGCTTCATCGCCGTGAGATCACGACTCCTCCGTCGAAAACATTTCCGCCGCTCCGCATAAAAGTCTCGCTGCAGGGACACTCTCACCAAAGTATCGGACAACTTTTGGCCTGCGACTGATTTTCACCAAGGACTTGTCCAAATATTTCCAACTTTGTGTAAAATTAATTTATCCGACCCTGTGCTCTCGCGAAAAGACACTTGGAAACTTATCGGAAAAGGGAGAGAGAGAGAGAGAGAGAGAGAGGGGTAACGAAATTTTCGTGGGTCACTGGGCGAATAAGGGTGGCAAGAAAAAAACTTCGCGTCGAATCTTGCGTTAACATTTTTTTTAAGTTGTACGCTTTTCTTTGCGTTCTTATTTCGCTTCGTGGCCACTCGGCTCGTGCATTCAAAAATTCTATCGAAAAATATTCGTATTTATATGGAATATTCCGCACATATGTACGTACATCTGATCTTGAGAACTGAGTAAAGCAACAAAAAAGTACATATATGTATATATATATATATATATATATATATATATATATATATATACACATATTATGCAGATGGTCTCTCCCTCGTTTTTCTATAGATACGGATTCGTACCCATAAGAAGGATAGAATGTTTGTGCCGCTCAGACACGAGAGAGAGGGGGAAACTTGATATCGTTTTTTTTTATCGATTCCCAAGTTTGTACTAAAAATGTCTCATCGTTTTTCGCTCTTCATGGTATGCTCCACCAGCACCTCAAAGTACACCAAGAGTTTATATATATATATATACACGATCATACACACATACATACATACATAGATACACACACACACACACACACACACACACACACACACACACACACACACACACACACACACACACACACACACACACACACACACACACACACACACACACACACACACACACACACACACACACACACACACACACACACACACACACACACACACACACACACACGCTGTGTGTGTGTGCGTGTGTGTGCGTGTGTGTGTGTGTGTGTGTGTGCGTGTGTGTGTGTACGTATGTATGTATATATATTGTATGTATGTGTGTGTGTATATGTATATATACACACACATACATATGTATGTGTGTATATATACATATGTATGTGTGTGTATATATATATATATATATACGTATGTATATATACATGTGTATGTGTATGTGTATGTATGTGTATGTATATATGTGTATGTGTATGTGTATGTGTATGTATGTGTGTGTATGTGTATGTGTATGTGTATGTGTATGTATATATACACATACACATACACATACACATGTATGTGTATGTGTATGTGTATGTATATATACATATGTATACACACACACACACACATACATATGTATGTATGTGTGTGTGTATATGTATATATACACACACACACACACACACACACTGTGTGTGTGTGTGTGTGTGTGTGCGTGTGTGTGTGTACGTATGTATGTATATATATTTTTTATATTTTTATACATATAAATAAAACCGGTGGATATGTGTACATGGTTCACTCATGACAGTCCGTATATGAAGTTCTACCTTTAACAAGGCTGGCTCGTTTTTTGCCTGACCACGGCGCTAAAGAGTGAAAGATAAAGAGAGAAAGAGAGAGAGGAGAGATACGAAACCCTATAAAGTTTTTTCCGACCCTTTTGGCCAGTTCGTTCCGAAAGTGTCTCGTCGCTTATTTTCCCTGTCCCACGATTTTCTCAAGCAGACGCGTGAAACTATATTTACGAATTTTCTCGGATTCTCTTGCCGACAATAAAGAGAAACAGACGTCCCACGGTGGGATCGGTTTCGTGAGATATACAGGGTGGTCTAAGAAGTGACGGATAAACGGGAAATGTCGATTCCTCGTATCAATAAATATCCGATCACCTCCATGTACGTTCTACAATCTTTTTCACTTTTCGAGAAACAAAGCATTTTTTTTACTAGTCCTGTAGCATTGGTTCTTATTTTGTTTCATCTTTGGTGCGTGCTTTTCGATTAGTTTTTTGAAGCAATTGGGAGCCATTTAGACTGGGACAAGTATTTTTTTGTCATTCGACCTCAGTGACATTTGCTCGAATCTATTTTGCTTAACTTTTTATTAAAATCTGAGGCATTGACGTTATTGTTCAGTTGGTAATTCATTTGTTGCTTGATAGTGCGCTTCATAATGATAACATAAGGTTAGAAAGTTCGCGAGGAGAGTACATACACAAAAGAGAAAAATAAAAAAAGGCTTTTTATTGGAATAGTAAAAAAGACCATAGATGAGGGTCATTTGGATTTGTACCGTAAAATGGGCTTACGTTGAACAGGTTTTGGAAGTTTTTTGTAGGTAACTATTTTCTAACATCCTAAATTCAACTTTTTTTTCTCCAATAGTAAAACAATGTGTCCGTTGGCCATCGAATGGTTGGTACAAAAATCTTGCAACACACAACACGAGTAAAAAAGAAAAATATTTTGTTTTAACAATAAACGATTATTCAGTAATGTAGGCTCCCTCCGCATCTACAACTCTTGCCCAACGCTCTGGTAGACTTTGCACGCCCGCAGACCAGAATTCTTTTGATCGTGAATTAAGATAGTCGTCCAATGTATTTTTGTGATCTGACAGATCATCAAATTTGTCATCCCGTAAATAGTTCTTCAAAGCTCGAAACAGGTGATAGTCGGTAGGTGCTAAGTCTGGTGAATATGGTGGGTGTGGTAGACATTCCCATCCTAGCTGCGAAATAGTTTCTTGTGTCATCTTAGCGACGTGCATTGTCATGGAGAAGCCGAACGTGAAGACGTTTACGCCTTTTCTGTTTCATAATTTTAGCCACCTTTTGCAGTTGTGCAGAATAAATCTCTGCCTGTATTGTGGTGTTGGTTGGCAGAAATTCGTAATAGAGCACGCCCTCAGAATCCCACCAACAACAGAGTAAAACTTTCTTCATTTCACGGGGCTGTTTAGGGGTCGGTTCTGGTTTTTCCCCTTTCGATAGCCACTGACGCTTGCGCATGTGATTAACATACAACACCCAGCTTTCATCCCCAGTGACTATTTCTTGAAGAAAATCCTTTCTTTGCGGACGATGCAGGAGTGAAAGACAGATGGACATGCGTGTTGCTTTGTTTGATTCGCTGAGATTGTGCGGTATCCAAGACGAATCAACTTTCCTATATCCCATCTCTTGTAAATGTCGAAGGATAGTAGGATGACTGCAGTTGAGTTTGTTGGCTAATTCTCGTGACGACATATTAGGCTTTGCCTTTATAAGTGCTCGCAGTTCTTCATCGTCCGCAATCGATTCCCTGCCGGACCTAGGTTTGTTCTCAAAAGATGTATCGCCAGAATGAAAACGCTGGTACCATCGGGAGACCGTTGAATAATTAACTACATTAGCCTTGAACGCACTGCACATATTACCGGCTGCATCTCTTACAGAATGCCCTTGCAAGAATTCGTAATATGCGATTGCTCGAAGTGCACGTTGATCCATCTTTGCTCATACTGACTCCGCGGAACATCTGACTCGCTTATATATCCTTCGGCATGGATTCTTACGGCATGGAAGGTTCTAGACCATTCTTGTATTTCCTATTCTCGAATGTTCTCGAACTTCATTATTAGGAAAAATATTTTAATTGAAAAAAAAGTGTTGCAAGATTTTTGTACCAACCTAATATAAGAAAGTTAAGCCCCACCACCCCTCCCCCCACAAATTTATATTTAAAAAAAGCGTCGAAGTAACTCCGAGTGTGGGGTTTCTTCGATAAGCCATTGAAATGCAACTTATGTCAAAGATTAAGGGGAGATATACACCTAGGAGCCGGAAAAGGGTAATTTTTGTGAATTTTTTCAAGGAAAACTATTTGAAATTTCGGATTGGGGTTCCAATTATCTAAAAGTATATACATTTAAAAATATGTTTAACTTTCTTTATTTGAAAATATCAAAAATATACAAGGATATTGTATGATCGTTGGAGCGTCGTAAAAAAATCTGCGTATACGGTACCCACTGGCGTTTCTTCAAAAATCATCTGAAAAAAGAAAACCAAAAAGATTATTAAATTAGATACTATAATCTAGTACTTGTCATAGCCGATTTTGAAAATATCGATTTATGACAAAATGGCGGACGTTTGAACATAAATAGTGATTTTTGGGCCAAAAATTAGTTATTATTTTACCTATAAAACAAAAACTAAGTAACGGAAAAAAAATCATATGACAAGTACTAGAAAATGGTGTATAGAATAACCACAAAAAACCTCAAGGCAATCGGTTCATTGGTTTTCGAGAAATTTTGGGTACCGATTTGAAAGACGTGGTTTTCAGAAAAACGCGTTTGAAAATTTGGGAATGAATAAATCATGAAATTTGTCGACTTACATGGAATCATCGATACCAGGCCCATAGTGTAGGTCTTCTACGGTCGACGGAATGTTCATAGCTTCTAAATTCTCGACCTTGACCATATAGGTGTATATCTCTCCTTAAGGTAGTACGTGCACGAACCTCCTCATTAGAAAAAAAAAAATGTTTTTTTTTGTATGCTGTAGTAGAGTCATAAAAAATCACGTCCGCGAAAACTGCAGGCCTTACCGGCTAAATACAATAGTAATTAATTCACGAAATCAATGCATTTAACCTGCACCATACAGGGAACCCGTGCGGACCGAACTTCGGGATGGAAATAATAATAGTTCCCGACTAGATCAGAGCTATGCGAAAAGCGACGAATAACAAGAAAACTGTCGCGGTCACGTATGTTCCATAAAAAATATCGGTTACGGGACATTTCGAGCAGATATCATCGATTAAATCGACTCATTTTTGCGTTCGCTAACTGCGTCTGCCTACACGTGCCTCTTCTTACAATCTGCACATTACACATACACTACAACACACGATTACACATACGGTAAACAAATACATGCTTGACATGTTTCGAAAGCACCTGAATACAGCGTTGTCACGGATATTGCCAGAATTATGAAATGGCGGCCTGTGACAACTCAAGTCGAATCTGATTGCGATTTTACTTCACTTACCAAACTATAATACAAACAGTTATCACATGCACTTCACAAATAATTATTTTCTGTATCATGTTTATTATTATACCCAAATACATTATATTTTGCTTTTTTTCTGATTCGATCATTTATAGATTTTCTGTCCACTAGTCAATCCTAGTACTACCTAGTCTACCTTAAAGGTTACTTTGACATCATTTTGATTAAAAAAATTAACATTTATTTTATGCACTATACGTGGAATTAAATGAAAAACAAGGATTTTTAGAATCAAATTGTCATTTTTATTAAGGGAATATTTTACATAAAAATATCAAGGATGTAGGGTACTATTATAGGCATTTAAGGGGTAGAATTTTACAACTGTAGAATTTTAAATTTTGTTTTGTACTCGGCTTACGGCATGCTTTGAACCATCTAGAATAACGGGGAAAAAGTTTGGTACTTGTAAAACAAAGGTCCACATGTCCGTGTGCGAGACGTCGACCGTTTTCTTCGGAACACAATTTTTCAAAACGGCATGCAGAATAACTCCAGCAACTTTCATTCTTGTCACTCCAAATTTTAAGCCCATCTTTAAAATAACATTCCGAAGAGAAATACGTACGGGATTTTCCATGAGTTAATTAAAACGTTAGTTATTAATTGACTGTCCTTTTTTCTGTCGAAAATTGAGTGTTCACTTTAAATGCTTGACAATTACACCAAAATTAATATTTACAAAATCCCCTACGTATTTCACTAGCTATACTAATGTCAATTAATAGGATTCACATTTTTTTCCATATTCAAATTTGCGTCAGTTATACTGCGTGCGGCAGAGTGTCTTAAATTCAACATGCCGAGCGAGAATGGCTCTAGCCCCACCATTTTTTATTTTTTGAAATCATTCGAAGACGTGACTAATAACATCCTTGAATATTATTAGCCTCTTACTTGTCCTTCCACACAAACAAATATCGCGAAAAATCACTTAATTTTAGACGTTTACAGTGGTCTTAATCAGTCCTATAATTATCATGGAGATCAAACTCAAGTTGAGCAACATGAAAATAAACTTGAACAACAAATTTGAAATTTGTAATGCCAATTTGAGCCCTTTTTACGGTTATTGATACGAGGCATCTAGATATTTCTTTTGGACGTCACTTTTCGGGTCACCCTATATATATATATATATATATATATATATATGTGCGTGCGTGCGTGCGCGTGTGTGTGTGTGCGCGCGTGTGTGTGTGCGTGTGTGTGTGCATGTGCGTGCGTGCGTGCGTGCGTGCGTGCGTGCGTGCGTGTGTGTGTGTGTTCTTTTATACGTCACCCCAGAAAACGAAAAAACGAGCGTGGCCGCTTCACATCTCCCTTTTTCTTTCTTCGCGAAATATATGTTTATTTTCCCACCCGCCTGTACGCACTACGCGCGATTGCCACGACAAGAGACAACTTTCATCGACACGTTTGTATCAATGATTGTAATTAACTTTTGATCTCGGCACTGTTCACGTAATGGGTCATTTTACCGTGAGGAATACGGTAAATTGAATCTAGTTTTTGTTTTTTTTTCTCGTTCTTTGTGTATTGTATTTCTTGTGCGCCAACGGAAAGAGGAAAGTGGCGTGCTCATCAATCGAGTAAAAGAGACGAAAAGCCAGCACTTTTTAGCGTAGCATATGAATTTTTGACTGGAGGTAGATGGTTGCATACTCAAAGTAACCCCAATAAAATGTTGCCCCTCAACTCGCCCGAACCCTGAGAAATTGGGGTTGAAAACTCAAAAATCGCCGTATCTCGATAATTAATAGCCCGATAAGGAAAAGTTTTGAACAAAAGTTGTTTGGAATAATAAAATACGTATAAAGTTATCCGACGTCCAATCCCCTATTTTTGAAAATACCGGCACAAACACACGAGAGCATCACTGACCCAGACCCCGAATTTTCGAATCGTTTTTGTGCCGCTATTTTCAAAGATATCAATCATCGACATACGGCGATTTTTAAGTTTTCAACCCCTATTTCTTAGGGTTGGGGCCAGTTGAGGGGCAACATATTATTGGGGTTACTTTTAGTATGCAGCCATCAACCTTCAGTCAAAAATTCATATTCTACGCTAAAAAGTGCGGGTTTTTTGTCTTTTTTACTACACGCTCAATTCGCGTTGTCTCTGGTTTTTTTTTCTGGGTCAAGGCTTATTATTGGACCCTCAAACCGGGAATTATAGACTGCGTCGTTGTAGCCGTGGTCCGATGTATAGAGGGATAAGTAACTGGGCTCATACACAACAGATAATGAGACTACTGGGTCACTAGTCCTGTAATTACGATGGGAATTGTATGAGCTGGCGATAGCGCGAAGAAAAATGTTCCATGGCCTATCTTTCGTGTACGAATTAAGGAACGGTTTGACCACTCGCCAAGTGTGAGGAAATTTGGGAGAATTCAATTTGGAAGAAGGAAATTTGGGAAAAAGAAGAAAATAATCGTAAAAAGGTGTGGATATATCTAAGAAATATCGTGACAATTTTTTTGCAATTTTTGCCAAATTCTGGATCCTTCCAATGCCCTTTTCCTCGAAGGAATTTCTCGGGGCCCGAAAATATAGGGCGATTTTCCATATATTTATCTGTCGAGACTATTGGGCTGACGAGGTCGGAATTTTATACATAATTGACACATAGTCTTTCCGGGGCTGAGTTTTTATTTTATTGATAAATATTGATAAACAACGAAGTGATTATTATTCAAACAAAGTGTCGTTATTGCTGCATGGCCAATAGGGATGTTGCCTTTTTTTTGGGAAAGTGTTTAAAATTATTCACATGTATATAATATACCTCTAAATGTTCATTTCATATGTTTACGTGCAGCAAATTCTTCAAATTTCTCTAAAAAAACAGCACGCAGAAGTCATTGTTATTAACAAATGGTTCATCCAATTAAAAAATGCGATCGTAAACAGAAAATGACTCCTGTTTGAACGCTGATTGTGCAAATTCAAGTGAATAGTGTGAAAGTCACTCAAGATACCAATTCCGCCGTGTCAAGATTTGTAGTTTCGAGATAATCGCTTTCAGAGTACATATTTTACACGATGTTAAGAAATATTGTCGTCTTACCGCTAGTTAGCGATTCCGGCATCATATAAGTGTCCTTCCTCATCATAGGGATTGCGTTACATACCTAATCTATGCAATCCGCGGGCAGTTCGGGCCTCTTTTGAGAGTTCTTGTGCTATGATGTCGACTCGACGGATCGCGGTAAACCCGACGTACACTGTTCCACTAAAATAGGTGTAACTTCTTCCATTTTCGAATTTCACGGTCCGGTTGGCCTTAAAATATTCTTGAAAGTTCACACTATAAAAATATGCAAAAAAAAAACGATTTTTTGAAGTTTCCAGGGAGGGATACCCTCTTAATAATTTGTCATTAACAAATGGATAAACTTTGTAAAAAATCATTCAGTCGTACGATAGAAAATGTTTAAAGTTATGCTTTGTCCGAAATTGAAGTGAATCGGACAGATTTTGAGATACAACTTACGCTATTTCACAAAATACAGTATCAAGAAAACGCAGAAGAAAACATTTCTTCCGATGTTTCCTCTTGAGGGTGGAAAGCCGAGCCGATTGGATTTTGCCTCATTTGCACACAGACCGTAGATTTCCGCATGACTTGCCGTCCAATGTGTCTTGGGAGGTTTCGAATAAAGTGCCCAATCGATAAGGTTTACAAAGAGACGAGCAAATATCCTCTAACGACCTCCCTTTTCTCGAGATCATCTTTTTTACTTTCGCAAAGCAATCCATATGACGACCATTCTTCTTCAACACCCACCCCCTTGCCGCACGAGTACATAGTAAAATAATGTTTGTCCTTACGAGGACGTATGTATATATGACAGGTTTGAATTCCTACCGGATTCTTGGCTTTTTCTTGCTCAGACGCGAAGATATCCGAGTTTGATAAATCACTCACCGGATATCGTCCCCTATGACCGTGGTGTACGTCGGCCTGGTATACGTCCCGGTGGTTGGTGGCCCGCTTCGCTGCTCGGTAAACTCTATTTTCCTTTACCGTCGGACCTTTTCACGGCAAAAAACTTT
>CAXFZQ010000076.1:0-92880 GCA_964007375.1 Ophion obscuratus | reverse complement strand
TTAGACGCTAAAAAAGGCTATTTTCATCAATTTTTTTTATAGGTTTATATTATACATATATTGACATAAAAGTTGTTACATTTAATAAATACACTTTCGAAATACATTTTAAAAAATATATATTTATTCAAATCTGTATTTAAAGAGGAAAATGGTAGTTGAAAAAAATGTTCTAAAAAAATCTCCGTTCTTGATGGAATCTCGGAGATGGATAATCCGAAACAAAAAAAAACTTTTAGATTCAGTATATTAGGGGCTATAGGGCATATCTTACGATTTTTTATATATGCAAAAATAACAAAATCGCGGACATTTTTCGAAAAAAAAAAAAAAACACAAAAAACGTGTTGTTGAGCCGTCTTTGGCATAAAAAAAAGTAGTGAATATCAAAATTTAAAGAAATCCGTGATACTTGCTATAGCTATAGTTGTAAAGAATATGTGGTTAAAAATTCATAAGGATCGTTTCAGTAGTTTCGAAGATTTTGTCAACAAGCCTTCGAAAAACGTTGTTTTGAGAAAAACGCGTTGAAAGTTTGTTTGGGTTACATAAATACATCATTTTTTTGTAAATGTATTTCGAAAGAGTATTTGTTAAGTGTAAGAACTTTTATATCAATATCTATAATATAAAAAAAATTCATGAAAAAAATTCAAAGCCCTTTTTAGCGTCTAAAGTGAGAAGAACACTTAAATATTTTTAAAAAAAATGTATTTCGAAAGTGTATTTGTTAAGTGTAACAAATTATATATCAATATCTTGTAACGGGTTGGAATTCGTTACAAATAAATGTTTTGGTTCGGGACTCGACCAGGGAAGAAATTAGTTGAGACTCGGGTGTTTTTTCGTATTTTACAATTAAAAACAGTTTATTCAGTTTTTATTAGGAGCGATACAATAGAAAAGAGAACGCCTTGTGTAAGTGTAGTGTTTTGTTTGTGTTGTTGTCTGTGTAATTATGATGCACCGTTGGTAAAATGTGGGATAATAAGTTATTCAACTCTATATAATGCAAAATCGCCGCCATGTATCACTGTAGAGTGCTGTTTATGTTGTATTTCGTGTGATTATAAACCGCTGATTTTCCGTCTGTAAATGTTCATTTCGTGTAATTACTTGGATGGCAAACCCTTCCGGGCGCGACCCGCATCGATTGTCACGTGTCGATAATCTTTCCTCATCCCTTGCGCGCTCTATCGATCGCGGCGCGGTGGATCGTGACGGGGGCTGGCTCGGTCAATATTTACATTGTATCTGCTGTGGTTCTGTGCGTATGTGTATGTTTGTTGTGTTTTTGCATGAGTATCGAGACGCTCGGAAATTGAAAATACCTCTACCCCCTTCGTCGACCCTATGACAGCTCAAGCTGATGCTCACGTGACGAATTCTCGGACACTGTAGCTTCGCACTGGCTCGACGCGCTTGGTCTATGAAAGTCGCGGTCCGCGTTCCGGGCAGCGATAACGTTCCTGAAAATCGTGACAATTTTCTGCACTGTTCCCGAAAATCGAATATTCAGCGAGTGAGTCTCATGCGGTCTGCCGAGTGACATCGACCGCGAATCGAGCGATCTCGACAAAATTTTCCATCCGCGTTGCGGCGGGGTGGGAAAGTTCTTCCTCTCGTGAAGAAAAGAAACAATTTTCATTTTCTCGTTCTCGTAACGCGAACCGCGTTGTTCGCGATTTATTCTGCGTGAATAAATGTTTGCGATTGCTCCCGAAAAAAGTGGTACCGATGGAAAAAAGTGCTCCCGTGAAAAATAAAGTGAACAAAGAAAAAAAGTGTCCGTGCCCTCAGACCGACCGAAATTGATTTCGCCAGGTGGAATCAAAAGAATTTTATTTCATTTTCTTGCGGAGGTTCTCATTGGAGATTCGACCTTGCGTCGAGACCCAAAATTTGTTCCCGACGCCCACGGATTATCGGCCGCTCGGATTAATAATCGTCGATCGGTGAGTTCCCAACGAAGTCGAAAAATTTGTTTGTGATTTTTTTTTATTAATTGTCCGTTCTGTGTATTTTCCGCGAAACAAGGCTCCCCCGAGCCACGGAGTTCTCGTTATAGGAGGGAATTATCTTTCGATCTCCCCAGTGTAATGCGCGACCGTAGCTAAGTTTTGGGCCTCTAATTTTTTCGGTGAGTGTACATCGGTAGATTATTTTCTTTGATTTTCCACTTCTTCCTAAGGATGAGCAAATAATTCACTTACCAAAGAAATTAGAGGAGCAGACAGTTTTTAAAATTTTTTCAGTGCTTTTCGAATGGGCGTACCTCCGGGAATTATAGCCATACCGGGGAGAAAAAAAAATTTTGAAATGTGAAATCTTTAGTTGAAGAATCTCGTGGACCAAATTTTTTTGCCTACCACACTCGACGCCATCGTAAGAAATAACAGAAAGAAAAAATTTCGAAATTTAAAATAAAAATGAAAAAATTGTTCTGATCCTCTAATGTTTTGGGTCAGAGTACATTGGTAGATAATTTTTTTTGTTGATTTTTCACTTAGTCCTAAGGATGAGCAAATAATACACTTACCAAAGAAATTAGACGAGCAGACAGTTTTTTAATTTTTTTCAGTGCCTTTCGAATGGGCGTATCTCCGGGAATAATGAAGGTTCCGGGGAGCAAAAAAAAGGTTTTGAAGCGTGAAATCTCTAGTGTAAGAATCTCATGGACCAATTTTTTTTAACCATCACACTCGACGTGATCCTAAGAATTAACAGACAGGAAAAATATCGAAATTTAAAAAAAAATGAAAAAATTGTTCTGGTCTAATTTTTTTGGTGAGTGTACATAGGCAGATAATTTTTTTGGCACGATTACGATATCCTTGGCGCCTTTATTTGACCCTGGTTTATAGATATTTGGCCCAAAATAAGACTTTTTTCAAGGGTGACAAAAATTGAAATTCGACGTTTAAGGGGGTGAAACAGGGGGTTGAAAATCGAAGCATTATTATGTTTGTGGTTCCCAATTTTGACCATGCAGCGTCCATGTTCGATAGAAAATGCGACTTTTTCGCAGGGTAATGAAACTCGAAAATGCGGCTTTAAAGGACTGAAGAGGAGGGTGTTAAAATTTGGCTGTACATACATTTGAACATCATTTTTTGTTGTGTCTTTTACTTTCTCTATGAAAAAATTCCTTTCAAAATTAATTTAAAAAAATTAATTTTAAAATTAATTTTAAATTAATTTTAAATTAAATTTAAATTAATTTTAAAATTAATTTTAAAAAATCCTTTAAAAATTCCTTTAAAAATTAAACTTCCGAAAAACTGTTACCTCCGATTGGCTTCAAATTTGGCACAGACTTTCTTTTTGACGATATAAGAGACCCTATGAAAAGGAATTTTCGGTCATAACGCAATATTTTTTGAAATATTGAATTTTGAAAATCGGTAATTTGCTCAATCATGTATATACAAACATGTAATACATACGGTAAACGCCACTACTACCACAAACACACACGTGGGCGTGGAGCACTTTTCATGTGTATGCGTAATCGTTAAGTGAGTTTGGAGCACCTTCAATGTGTGTGTGTGGAATCGTTGGGTGGGTCTGGAGCACCTTCGATGTGTGTGTGTGGAATCGTTGGGTGAGTCTGGAGCACCTTCGATGTGCGTATGGAATCGTTGGCACGATTACGATATCTCTGGCGCCTTAATTTGATCGTAGATTATTCATATTTTGCGCAAAAGAAACACTTTTTTGAGAATAAAAAAATGGCGATTTTGGCTTCCTTTAGAAGATAGAGGACATTTTACGAATTATTCGTTATTAAGCGATTTAACTGGTTTACGTTAATGTAGCTTTCTTCGGAATGCGCTATGTCGAGAAAATAAACAAGAACAAACCCAAACAAAGTACGACGTAACAATGTAAAACACGCGGGAAATTCGATTTACATCGAAAATCGGAAAAATACACTTTTTCTCTTCGAAGCGCTGTAAATCCGAAATTAAGGCTCAAAACGAAAAAAGTTATTCTTCTTTTTCGTATTTTTTTCGGCCATATTTCATAATCAAATGGTCAAATTTAGGCGCTAAAGATATCGTAATCTCCCCTTTTTTTTAACTTTTCACTTCTTCCTAAGGATGAGCAAATAAAACACTGGTCGTACCGGGGAGCAAAAAAAAGGTTTTCAAGCGTGCAATCTCTAGTTTAAGAATCTCGTGGACTATTTTTTTTAACCATCACCTTCGACGCCATCCTAAGAAAAAACGGGAAGAAAAAAATTCGAACTTTTTTAAAAAATTGAAAAAATTGTTTTGGTCCTCTAATATTTTGGGTGAGTGTACATAGGTACATAATTTACGTTTGATTTTCCCCTTCTTCCTAAAGATGAGTAAATAATTCACTTACCAAAAAAATCAGACGAGCGGACGGTTTTTTAAATTTTTTCAGTGATTTTCGAAAGGACATATCTCCGGGAATAATGGCCGTACTGGGGAGCAAAAAAAATGTTGCAGAGTGAAATCTCTAGTTTGAGAATGTCGTGGGCCAAATTATTTTTGAGCACCCCACTCGACCCCATCCTAAGAAATAACGGGAAGAAAAAATTTCAGAATTTTTAAAAAATTGAAAAATAGAAAAAGTTGAAGAATGAAAAAATTGAAAAAAATTCAAAACCTGTTCTGGTCCTCTATTTCTTTGGGTGAGTGTACATCGGTAGATAGTTTTTTTTTATTTTTCACTTGTTCCTAAGGATAAGCAAATAATTCACTGACCAAACAAATTAGAGGAGCAGACAATTGTTAATTTTTTTTCGTTGATTTTCGAAAGGGCGTATCTCCGGAAATAATGGTCGTACCGGGGAGCAAAAAACAGGTTTTGAAGCATGAAATCTCTATTATAAGAATCTCGTGGACCAAACTTTTTGTTACCATCAGACACGACGATATACTAAATAACGGGAAGAAAAAAATTCGACTACGACTGGCTATAGAAAGCGAGGAACAGGGCGCCAACCCTCTGGCGCTACGCGAACTACGCGCGAACATCGGTTGTCGCAGTGCGGCCGCGCGTGAGTCGAGCGCGGTCGACGTGACCCGAGTGTACAAAACTTTTCACAATGGCGGTACAGCGGAACGCCGGGTACCCGTTTAGCTGGCCTATGACAAGCGGGTAACCCCGAGCAGTCATAGGCGAGCCGTACATTTATTTCTTATGGGGCCGTCCATATATTACGTCACCGATTTTTGCTGATTTTCGACCCCCCCCCCCCCCCCTACAATCATCCTATCGTCATTTCCTAATGACCCCCCCCCCCCCCCGCCTCTCGCAAAACTGACGTCATTACCAGTTTGGCAAAATTAAAACATTTGCGGATTTGAGAAAAATTGGGTAACATTAAAACATTTTGTTATAGAATCATCTTTTATTATTTTGTACTTTGGCAATGTTTATTAATATAATAATATTATTCTTCCCTATTCTTTAGTTTTCTTTGGATAGCTCCCACGGAGTTTTCAACCATTCTTGCAAATCCTGGATCACGGGTAATATCTCCGTATCCTCCCCATATTCATTTTGGCTCGATCGAACTATTTTCATAGGTACGCTGTTATTTGAAGTTCTCGAATATAATGTAGACAAACCTTATGTAATAAATAAATAAATAATGAGTTCAATAATTAATACCATTAGGCTAAGTTCACATGACCGCGCGGCAGTAACGTTCACATGAGCTCGCGGTAGTATAGTTCACATAGTATAGGTCCATGTGAACATAGCTATATACCGGCTTGCAGATCTTGTAGCGCGCGGCGTCGAGAACCGCGCGGTGCCGCGCGGTCAAGTGAACATATCCACACAGGCCCGCACATCTTGTACCGCGCGACGCCGCGCGGTACAAAAGGAGCGTCGAGAACCGCGCGGTGCCGCGCGATACCGCGCGTCCATGTAAACGCTAACGTTGTTTTCATTGAGTTTTGTACCGCGCGGTGAGCTGTTCGCGCGGTGCCGCGCGTCCATGTGAACATAGCCTTAGGTACTTGCAAAATATTTTTCATCACTCATGCGAGGAAACCACTCTAGTTGTACAATATACTATTGTACATTTTGAAGTAACTGGTATCACAAGAATGACGTCAATTTCGAAACGCCCCCCCCCCCCCCTCATCCATCATTTTCCGTCATCCGCGGACGAACCTCCCCCCCCCCCCAAATTTAGAATGACGTAATATATTGATGGCCACTATTCGGTTTTAACTCGTTCGCTAGGTTTTAGCGGTACGTTTTGTGTGTGTGTGTGTGTGTTTTTCCTCTTTTTACGTGCGACGCTCGGACATCTTCGGAAAGAGCCGAGCACGCTCGGATTATCCCGATCGCGCCCTTCGGCTGCTACACACCAAAATACATGGACGCTGAACACGTTCATGTGTGGCCAAGCCGAAACAAAGGCTTCGAGGCAAAAAGCAATCTGAGCACAACTCGCACGTGACATCACCCACGGCACGCGCGAGGCTTTTAGATGATTTCAATGTTTATTTAGCTCTTGATTCTCTGCGTTATTAATGTGTACAAAAAAATATATCACGCACTCTGATCGCTTATTTTTTTAGTTTATACGTTAATTTAAATATAATAATAAATCTAAATTACAACTTATTTATCTTATATAAAATTGTTTACGCTTTACTCACACCCGTCATGCCAAATAATTATAATTCATAAAAGTAAGCGGAAATATATTTATATTCGTATTATTATATTAATTCTCATACTTTCATCAAGCGATAAAGCATTATCCCAAAAAACAAGCCAATCATCCATCCGGCCGCGAATTGTAAGTACCAGAAAGTGTACATATTCTGCACATACAAGTGATGAGATGGTCCTGTTAGTAGCGTTCCTGGCTTCGGTCCACAAGGGCCCCTAGTGCAAATTTTTCTCCAAATTTTTCATAATTTCTCATATCTTAATCATATCTGAGATTTTTCATAATTTCAAATTTTTCATAATTTCTCATATCTTAATCATATCTGAGATTTTCGGAGAAAAAACTATTTAAAACAGATTCAAGTACTGGTCTATTTCTCAAAAACACATTTTTTTCACTTAAAATTCACGATTTCTCATTTTTTTCTCGGAAATTTCTCTTTTTCCTATGACCTGAGTGAACGGCTGTGGAGATATTCGGAGAAAAGTTAAAAATAAAAAAATGAGATTTTCGTAAAAAAAACTTATTATTTTTTTTCCGGAACTTTTTCGTTTTCCTATTGAGCGAACGGCTGTGGAGATATTCGGAGAAAAGTTGTAGATGAAAAAAATTAGACTTTCGTAAAAAAAAACTTATTACATTTTTATCTCTCATAATTCTGAGAAATAATGAATTTCCCAAATATTTGCAAACATTATTTTCCTTAAGGGGTAACACCACTGTAACGGCCTGCCACGAAGCGTTTTAAACAAATAATACTTGGGGTAATTATTAAGCATATATTGAAGTATATTGCAAAAAAATGTTATGGGAAAATATTACAAAATTGCGACACTGCAGCAAATTCTTCCGAGGCATGTTGAACTTGCGTTGCGTGCTCTACGGCACGCAGTATAACATGCCAATTTTAATCTGGACAAAATTAATTTTTTAAAATTAAATCTAGATGAGTGTAGCTAGTGAACTACGTAGGGGATTTTAGAAATATTGATTTTTGAGTAATTGCCGAGTATTTGACTAAAAATATTCAATTTTTTTTAAGACAGTTATTTTTTAATAAATATTGTTTAAATTAACTTATCGAAAATCCCCTACGGGGTTCAGTAGCTACACTCATGTAGACTTAATAAAACAAAAATCTTTTTTTTAGATTAAAATTGGCACAGTTATACTGCGTGCCGCAGAGGTTCGACATGCTTCGGAAGAATTGGTGCAGTGTCGCCATTTTGTAATATTTTCGGATAAAAATTTCTAGCCACATACTTAAATATATGCTCAATAAATACCGCAAGTATTATTTGTTTATCACATTTTCTTCCGCAAAAAAAATATAAAAAATACGTCTCCTGTAAGACCGTTACAGTGGCCTTAAAGTTACAGTGGCCTTAAAGACCCCTTAATGTTTTCATATAATTTCGAAGATTTTCCCGTGATCGTGATTAAAATGATGAAATATTCGGAAAAATTCGGAGAAACTGGGATGTTTGCTTAAAAATAATTGTCCGCAAAACTCCAAATTCTTCATATTTGTTCCAATTGATAGGAAAAATCGGAAAAATTTTTCGTAAAAAATCGGAGTTTTTCGGGAAAAAATTGCACTAGGGGCGCGGGAATCGTACCTCGCGCTCGGTGCTTTTTTAAATTATTATTACTATTATTTCTCATTTGATTAGTTATTTTTATTGGTTGTCATTATTATTTTAATTAGTTATCTTTTAGCGTCGAAAAATTTATCGCGCACTTTGACCGCTTATTTTATTAGTTTGTACGTTAATTTAAATACAATAATAAATCTAAATTACAACTTATTTATCTTCTACAAAATTGTTTGCGCTTTACTCACACCCGTCCCTATGCCAAATAAATTGTAATTCATAAAAGTAAGGGGAAATATATTTATATTCGTATAATTATATTCATTCTCATTTACTTTTATGTAAAAAAAAGTTAACTTTATAAAAAATTATTTTGTCCAGATTAAAATTGGCACAAGTTATACTACGTGCCGCAGAGCACCTTAAGTTCAACATGCCTCGGAAGAATTTTCTGCAGTGTCGCCATTTTGTAATATTTTCCCATAAAATTTTTTTGCAATGTACTTCAATATATGCTTAATAATTACCCCAAGTATTATTTGTCTAAAACGTTTCGTGGCAGGCCGTTACAGTGGTGTTACACCTTAAGGAACATAATCTTTGCAAAAATTTCGGAAATTAATTATTTCTCAGAATTATGAGGGATAAAAAATGTAATAAGATTTTTTTTACGAAAATCTCATTTTTTTCATATATAACTTTTCTCCAAATATCTCCGCAGCCGTTCACGCAATAGAAAAAAGAAAAAATTCCGGAAAAAAAAATAATATCAAGTTTTTTTAACGAAAATCTCTTTTTTTTCATCTTTAAATTTTCTCCGAATATCTTCGCAGCCGGGAAAAATGAAAAATCATGAATTTTCAGTAAAAAAAAATGTGATGTTGGGAAATAGACCAGTACTTGAATCTGTTTTAAATCATTTTTTCGCCGAAAATCTCAAATATGACTAAAATATGAGAAATTATGAAAAATTGGGAGAAAAATTTGCACTGGGGGCCCCTGCGGACCGAAGCCAGGAACGCTACTAACGGGACCGTCTCATCGCTTGTAAAATATGTGCACTTTCTGGTACTTACGATTCGCGGCCGGATGGATGATTAGTTTGTTTTTGGGGATAATGCTTTATCGCTTGATGAAAATATGAGAATTAATATAATAATACGAATATAAATATATTTCCGCTTACTTTTATGAACTATAATTTATTTGGCATAAGGACAGGTGTGTGTAAAGCGTAAACAATTTTATATAAGATAAATCAGTTGTAATTTAGATTTATTATTATATCTAAATTAACGTATAAACTAAAAAAATAAGCGATCACAGTGCGCCATACATTCTTTTGTATATCTTTCCAACTTTTCCTCATCAGACAAATATTTACACCGGTACACTCGAGTAAATTTTGTAAAGTTACCCCCCTGCCCTAACGAAAAAAATCGGTACTGTCACCAGAACTGTCAATATAAACTGCATAGAAATCCAGAACTATGTGAGAGTTAACCAGGACTGATTTTTTTTCCTTTCATTCAGCAGTAGATTGATGACGCGATGAAATGCTTTGTGTGAAACCAAATTTTTTTTTCGGAAAAATGAATTTCATTTCGGAGTTCTGGTTGCCCCCGCAAGAGTTCTGTTGAATATCTTTACAACTTTTCCTCATCAGACAAATATTTACAACGGTACACTAGAGAAAATTTTAAGACGTTGCCTCCCAACGAAGAAAAAACCGTTAGTCATAACTGAGCTATCAATAAAAAATACATAGAACTCCAGAACTACGCGAGAGGTAACCAGGACGGTTTGTTTTCCTTCGACTGAGCAGTAGATTGGTGGCGCGATGGAATGCTTTAGATGAAACCAGATTTTTTTTCTCGGAAAAATGGATTTTTTTCGGAGTTGTGGTTGCCGCCGCAAGCGTTCTGTTAAGTATCTTTACAACTTTTGGTCATCAGACAAATATTTACACCGGTACACTGAAGTAAATATTGTAAAGTCGCCCCCCTCCGCCCCCTAACAAAAAAATCGGTACTAACACCAGAACTGTCAGTATAAATTACATAGAAATCTAGAACTATGTGAGAGGTATCCAGAATTGATTTTTTCCCTTCGATTGAGCAGTAGATTGATGACGCGATTAAATGCTTTGAGTGAAAACAAATTTTGTTTTTCGGAAATATGAATTTTATTTCGGAGTTCTGGTTGCCCCCACAAGAGTTCTGTTGAATATCTTTACAACTTTTCCACATCAGACAAATATTTACAACGGTACTCTAGAGAAAATTTTGAGAAGTTGCCCCCCAACGAAAAAAAAACGTTAGTCATAACTGAGCTATCAATAAAAAATACATAGAACTCCAGAACTACGTGACAGGCAAGCAGAACGGATTTTTTTCCTTCGACTGAGCAGTACATTGATGGCGCGATGGAATGCTTTACATGAAACCAAATTTTTTTTTCTCGGAAAAATGGAGTTTTTTCGGAGTTTTGGTTGCCTCCGCAAGAGCTCTGTTACGTATCTTTACAACTTTTCCTCATCAGACAAATATGTCCACCGGTACACTCAAGTAAATTTTGTGAAGTTCCCCCCTCCCAGCCCCTAACGAAAAAAATCGGTACTAACACCAGAACTATCAATATAAACTACATAGAAGTCCAGAACGATGTGAGAGGTAACCAGAAATGATTTTTTTCCTTCGATTGAGCAGTAGATTGATGACGCGATAAAATGCTTTGAGTGAAAACAAATTTTTTTTTTCAGAAAAATGAATTTTATTTCGGAGTTCTGGTTGCCCCCGCAAGAGTTCTGTTGAAAATCTTTAAAACTTTTACTCATCAGATAAATATTTACAACGGTACACTAGAGTAAATTTTGAGATGTTGCCCCCCAACGAAAAAAAAACCGTTAGTCATTCCTGAGCTATCAATAAAAAATACATAGAACTCCAGAACTACGTGAGAGGCAACCAGAATGGATTTTTTTCCTTCGACTGAGCAGTAGAGTGATGGCGCCACCAACCAAATGTTTTTTCTCGTAAATATGGATTTTTTTTCGGAGTTCTGGTTGCCCCCGCAAGAGTTCTGTTGAATATCTCTACAACTTTTCCTCATCAGATAAATATTTACAACGGTACACTCTAGTAAATGTGTGAAGTTCTCCCCCCCCCCCCAGCCCCTAACCAAAAAAATCGGCACTAATACCAGAACTATCAATATAAACTACATAGAAATCCAGAACTATGTGAGAGGTAACCAGAACTGATTTTTTTTTCCTTTGATTGAGCAGTAGATTCATGACGAGATGAAATGTTTCGAGTGAAAGCAAATTTTTTTTTCGGAAAAATGAATTTTATTTAGGAGTTCTGGTTGCCCCCGCAAGAGTTCTGTTGAATATCTTTACAACTTTTCCTCATCAGACAAATATTTACAACGGTACAATCGAGTAAATTTTGAGAAGTTGCCCCCCATCGAAAAAAAAACCGTTAGTCATAACTGAGCTATCAATAAACAATACATAGAACTCCAGAACTACGTGAGAGGCAACCAGAACGGATTTTTTTCCTTCGACTGAGCAGTAGATTGATGGCGCGATGGAATGCTTTAGATGAAACCAAATTTTTTTTCTCGGAAAAATGGATTTTTTTTCGGACTTCTGGTTGCCGCCGCAAGAGTTCTGTTAAGTATATTTCCAACTTTTCCTCATCAGACAAATATTTACACCGGTACACTCGAGTAAATTTTGTAAAGTTACCACCCTGCCCTAACGAAAAAAATCGGTACTGTCTTCAGAACTATCAATATAAACTGCATAGAAATCCAGAACTATGTGAGAGGTAACCAGGACTGATTTTTTTCCCTTTGATTCAGCAGTAGATTGATGACGCGATGAAATGCTTTGTGTGAAACCAAATTTTTTTTTCGGAAAAATGAATTTTATTTAGGAGTTCTGGTTGCCCCCGCAAGAGTTCTGTTGAATATCTTTACAACTTTTCCTCATCAGACAAATATTTACAACGGTACACTAGAGAAAATTTTAAGACGTTGCCGCCCAACGAAGAAAAAACCGTTAGTCATAACTGAGCTATCAATAAAAAATACATAGAACTCCAGAACTACGCGAGAGGTAACCAGGACGGATTGTTTTCCTTCGACTGAGCAGTAGATTGGTGGCGCGATGGAATGCTTTAGATGAAACCAGATTTTTTTTCTCGGAAAAATGGATTTTTTTCGGAGTTGTGGTTGCCGCCGCAAGCGTTCTGTTAAGTATCTTTACAACTTTTGGTCATCAGACAAATATTTACACCGGTACACTGAAGTAAATATTGTAAAGTCGCCCCCCTCCGCCCCCTAACAAAAAAATCGGTACTAACACCAGAACTGTCAGTATAAATTACATAGAAATCTAGAACTATGTGAGAGGTATCCAGAACTGATTTTTTCCCTTCGATTGAGCAGTAGATTGATGACGCGATTAAATGCTTTGAGTGAAAACAAATTTTTTTTTTCAGAAATATGAATTTTATTTCGGAGTTCTGGTTGCCCCCACAAGAGTTCTGTTGAATATCTTTACAACTTTTCCACATCAGACAAATATTTACAACGGTACTCTAGAGTAAATTTTGAGAAGTTGCCCCCCAACGAAAAAAAAACCTTAGTCATAACTGAGCTATCAATAAAAAATACATAGAACTCCAGAACTACGTGACAGGCAAGCAGAACGGATTTTTTTCCTTCGTCTGAGCAGTACATTGATGGCGCGATAGAATACTTTACATGAAACCAAATTTTTTTTTCTCGGAAAAATGGAGTTTTTTCGGAGTTTTGGTTGCCTCCGCAAGAGTTCTGTTACGTATCTTTGCAACTTTTCCTCATCAGACAAATATGTCCACCGGTACACTCAAGTAAATTTTGTGAAGTTCCCCCCTCCCAGCCCCTAACGAAAAAAATCGGTACTAACACCAGAACTATCAATATAAACTACATAGAAGTCCAGAACGATGTGAGAGGTAACCAGAAATGATTTTTTTCCTTCGATTGAGCAGTAGATTGATGACGCGATAAAATGCTTTGAGTGAAAACAAATTTTTTTTTTCGGAAAAATGAATTTTATTTCGGAGTTCTGGTTGCCCCCGCAAGAGTTCTGTTGAAAATCTTTAAAACTTTTACTCATCAGACAAATATTTACAACGGTACACTAGAGTAAATTTTGAGATGTTGCCCCCCAACGAAAAAAAACCGTTAGTCATTCCTGAGCTATCAATAAAAAATACATAGAACTCCAGAACTACGTGAGAGGCAACCAGAATGGATTTTTTTCCTTCGACTGAGCAGTAGATTGATGGCGCCACCAACCAAATGTTTTTTCTCGTAAATATGGATTTTTTTTCGGAGTTCTGGTTGCCCCCGCAAGAGTTCTGTTGAATATCTCTACAACTTTTCCTCATCAGATAAATATTTACAACGGTACACTCTAGTAAATGTGTGAAGTTCTCCCCCCCCCCCAACCCCTAACCAAAAAAATCGGCACTAATACCAGAACTATCAATATAAACTACATAGAAATCCAGAACTATGTGAGAGGTAACCAGAACTGATTTTTTTTTCCTTTGATTGAGCAGTAGATTCATGACGAGATGAAATGTTTCGAGTGAAAGCAAATTTTTTTTTCGGAAAAATGAATTTTATTTAGGAGTTCTGGTTGCCCCCGCAAGAGTTCTGTTGAATATCTTTACAACTTTTCCTCATCAGACAAATATTTACAACGGTACAATCGAGTAAATTTTGAGAAGTTGCCCCCCATCGAAAAAAAAACCGTTAGTCATAACTGAGCTATCAATAAACAATACATAGAACTCCAGAACTACGTGAGAGGCAACCAGAACGGATTTTTTTCCTTCGACTGAGCAGTAGATTGATGGCGCGATGGAATGCTTTAGATGAAACCAAATTTTTTTTCTCGGAAAAATGGATTTTTTTTCGGACTTCTGGTTGCCGCCGCAAGAGTTCTGTTAAGTATCTTTCCAACTTTTCCTCATCAGACAAATATTTACACCGGTACACTCGAGTAAATTTTGTAAAGTTACCACCCTGCCCTAACGAAAAAAATCGGTACTGTCACCAGAACTATCAATATAAACTGCATAGAAATCCAGAACTATGTGAGAGGTAACCAGGACTGATTTTTTTCCCTTTGATTCAGCAGTAGATTGATGACGCGATGAAATGCTTTGTGTGAAACCAAATTTTTTTTTCCGAAAAATGAATTTCATTTCGGAGTTCGGGTTGCCCCCGCAAGAGTTCTGTTGAATATCTTTACAACTTTTCCTCATCAGACAAATATTTACAACGGTACACTAGAGAAAATTTTAAGACGTTGCCTCCCAACGAAGAAAAAACCGTTAGTCATAACTGAGCTATCAATAAAAAATACATAGAACTCCAGAACTACGCGAGAGGTAACCAGGACGGATTGTTTTCCTTCGACTGAGCAGTAGATTGGTGGCGCGATGGAATGCTTTAGATGAAACCAGATTTTTTTTCTCGGAAAAATGGATTTTTTTCGGAGTTGTGGTTGCCGCCGCAAGCGTTCTGTTAAGTATCTTTACAACTTTTGGTCATCAGACAAATATTTACACCGGTACACTGAAGTAAATATTGTAAAGTCGCCCCCCTCCGCCCCCTAACAAAAAAATCGGTACTAACACCAGAACTGTCAGTATAAATTACATAGAAATCTAGAACTATGTGAGAGGTATCCAGAATTGATTTTTTCCCTTCGATTGAGCAGTAGATTGATGACGCGATTAAATGCTTTGAGTGAAAACAAATTTTGTTTTTCGGAAATATGAATTTTATTTCGGAGTTCTGGTTGCCCCCACAAGAGTTCTGTTGAATATCTTTACAACTTTTCCACATCAGACAAATATTTACAGCGGTACTCTAGAGAAAATTTTGAGAAGTTGCCCCCCAACGAAAAAAAAACGTTAGTCATAACTGAGCTATCAATAAAAAATACATAGAACTCCAGAACTCCGTGACAGGCAAGCAGAACGGATTTTTTTCCTTCGACTGAGCAGTACATTGATGGCGCGATGGAATGCTTTACATGAAACCAAATTTTTTTTTCTCGGAAAAATGGAGTTTTTTCGGAGTTTTGGTTGCCTCCGCAAGAGCTCTGTTACGTATCTTTACAACTTTTCCTCATCAGACAAATATGTCCACCGGTACACTCAAGTAAATTTTGTGAAGTTCCCCCCTCCCAGCCCCTAACGAAAAAAATCGGTACTAACACCAGAACTATCAATATAAACTACATAGAAGTCCAGAACGATGTGAGAGGTAACCAGAAATGATTTTTTTCCTTCGATTGAGCAGTAGATTGATGACGCGATAAAATGCTTTGAGTGAAAACAAATTTTTTTTTTCAGAAAAATGAATTTTATTTCGGAGTTCTGGTTGCCCCCGCAAGAGTTCTGTTGAAAATCTTTAAAACTTTTACTCATCAGATAAATATTTACAACGGTACACTAGAGTAAATTTTGAGATGTTGCCCCCCAACGAAAAAAAAACCGTTAGTCATTCCTGAGTTATCAATAAAAAATACATAGAACTCCAGAACTACGTGAGAGGCAACCAGAATGGATTTTTTTCCTTCGACTGAGCAGTAGATTGATGGCGCCACCAACCAAATGTTTTTTCTCGTAAATATCGATTTTTTTTCGGAGTTCTGGTTGCCCCCGCAAGAGTTCTGTTGAATATCTCTACAACTTTTCCTCATCAGATAAATATTTACAACGGTACACTCTAGTAAATGTGTGAAGTTCTCCCCCCCCCCCCCAGCCCCTAACCAAAAAAATCGGCACTAATACCAGAACTATCAATATAAACTACATAGAAATCCAGAACTATGTGAGAGGTAACCAGAACTGATTTTTTTTTCCTTTGATTGAGCAGTAGATTCATGACGAGATGAAATGTTTCGAGTGAAAGCAAATTTTTTTTTCGGAAAAATGAATTTTATCTAGGAGTTCTGGTTGCCCCCGCAAGAGTTCTGTTGAATATCTTTACAACTTTTCCTCATCAGACAAATATTTACAACGGTACAATCGAGTAAATTTTGAGAAGTTGCCCCCCATCGAAAAAAAAACCGTTAGTCATAACTGAGCTATCAATAAACAATACATAGAACTCCAGAACTACGTGAGAGGCAACCAGAACGGATTTTTTTCCTTCGACTGAGCAGTAGATTGATGGCGCGATGGAATGCTTTAGATGAAACCAAATTTTTTTTCTCGGAAAAATGGATTTTTTTTCGGACTTCTGGTTGCCGCCGCAAGAGTTCTGTTAAGTATATTTCCAACTTTTCCTCATCAGACAAATATTTACACCGGTACACTCGAGTAAATTTTGTAAAGTTACCACCCTGCCCTAACGAAAAAAATCGGTACTGTCACCAGAACTATCAATATAAACTGCATAGAAATCCAGAACTATGTGAGAGGTAACCAGGACTGATTTTTTTCCCTTTGATTCAGCAGTAGATTGATGACGCGATGAAATGCTTTGTGTGAAACCAAATTTTTTTTTCGGAAAAATGAATTTCATTTCGGAGTTCTGGTTGCCCCCGCAAGAGTTCTGTTGAATATCTTTACAACTTTTCCTCATCAGACAAATATTTACAACGGTACACTAGAGAAAATTTTAAGACGTTGCCTCCCAACGAAGAAAAAACCGTTAGTCATAACTGAGCTATCAATAAAAAATACATAGAACTCCAGAACTACGCGAGAGGTAACCAGGACGGATTGTTTTCCTTCGACTGAGCAGTAGATTGGTGGCGCGATGGAATGCTTTAGATGAAACCAGATTTTTTTTCTCGGAAAAATGGATTTTTTTCGGAGTTGTGGTTGCCGCCGCAAGCGTTCTGTTAAGTATCTTTACAACTTTTGGTCATCAGACAAATATTTACACCGGTACACTGAAGTAAATATTGTAAAGTCGCCCCCCTCCGCCCCCTAACAAAAAAATCGGTACTAACACCAGAACTGTCAGTATAAATTACATAGAAATCTAGAACTATGTGAGAGGTATCCAGAACTGATTTTTTCCCTTCGATCGAGCAGTAGATTGATGACGCGATTAAATGCTTTGAGTGAAAACAAATTTTTTTTTTCAGAAATATGAATTTTATTTCGGAGTTCTGGTTGCCCCCACAAGAGTTCTGTTGAATATCTTTACAACTTTTCCACATCAGACAAATATTTACAACGGTACTCTAGAGTAAATTTTGAGAAGTTGCCCCCCAACGAAAAAAAAACCTTAGTCATAACTGAGCTATCAATAAAAAATACATAGAACTCCAGAACTACGTGACAGGCAAGCAGAACGGATTTTTTTCCTTCGTCTGAGCAGTACATTGATGGCGCGATGGAATGCTTTACATGAAACCAAATTTTTTTTTCTCGGAAAAATGGAGTTTTTTCGGAGTTTTGGTTGCCTCCGCAAGAGTTCTGTTACGTATCTTTGCAACTTTTCCTCATCAGACAAATATGTCCACCGGTACACTCAAGTAAATTTTGTGAAGTTCCCCCCTCCCAGCCCCTAACGAAAAAAATCGGTACTAACACCAGAACTATCAATATAAACTACATAGAAGTCCAGAACGATGTGAGAGGTAACCAGAAATGATTTTTTTCCTTCGATTGAGCAGTAGATTGATGACGCGATAAAATGCTTTGAGTGAAAACAAATTTTTTTTTTCGGAAAAATGAATTTTATTTCGGAGTTCTGGTTGCCCCCGCAAGAGTTCTGTTGAAAATCTTTAAAACTTTTACTCATCAGACAAATATTTACAACGGTACACTAGAGTAAATTTTGAGATGTTGCCCCCCAACGAAAAAAAACCGTTAGTCATTCCTGAGCTATCAATAAAAAATACATAGAACTCCAGAACTACGTGAGAGGCAACCAGAATGGATTTTTTTCCTTCGACTGAGCAGTAGATTGATGGCGCCACCAACCAAATGTTTTTTCTCGTAAATATGGATTTTTTTTCGGAGTTCTGGTTGCCTCGGCACGAGTTCTGTTAAGTACCATTACAACTTTTCCTCATCAGACAAATATTTACACCGGCACACTCGAATAAATGTTGTAAAGTTGCCCCCCTCCCCGCCCCCAAAGAAAAAAATCGGCACTAACGCCAGAACTATCAATATAAACTACATGGAAATCCAGAACTATGTGAGAGGTAACCAGAACTGATTTTTTTCCTTCGATTGAGCAGTAGATGGTGGCGCGATAAAATGCTTTGAGTAGGCCCAAATGTTTTTTTGTTTGAAAAATGAGCTTTTTTTGGAATTCTAGTTGCCTCCGCAAGAGTTCTGTTAAATATATTCTCAAGTTACATTCGAGTAAATTTTGTGGAGTTGACCCCACTAACAAAAAAAAATCGGTACTAACACCAGAACTATCAATATAAACTAGATAGAAATCCAAAACTATGTGAGAGGTAACCAGAACTGATTTTTTCCCCTTCGATTGGCAGTAGATTGATGACGCGATGGAATGCTTTGAGTGAAATCAAATTTCTTTTTCGGAAAAATGATTTTCTTTTCGGAGTTCTGGTTGCCCCCGCAAGAGTTCTGTTGAATATCTTTACAACTTTTCCTCATCAGACAAATATTTACAACGGTACACTCTAGTAAATTTTGTGAAGTTGCCCCCACAACGAAAAAAAAACCGTTAGTCACAACTGAGCTATCAATAAACAATACATAGAACTCCAGAACTATGTGAGCGGCAACCAGAACGGATTTTTTTCCTTCGACTGAGCAGTAGATTGATGGCGCGATGGAATGCTTTAGATGAAACCAAATTTTTTTTCTCGGAAAAATGGATTTTTTTTCGGAGTTCTGGTTGCCCCCGCAAGAGTTCTGTTGAATATCTTTACAACTTTTCCTCATCAGACAAATATTTACAACGGTACACTCTAGTAAATGTGTGAAGTACTCCCCCCCCCCAGCCCCTAACCAAAAAAATCGGCACTAATACCAGAACTATCAATATAAACTACATAGAAATCCAGAACTATGTGAGAGGTAACCAGAACTGATTTTTTTTCCATTGATTGAGCAGTAGATTCATGACGAGATGAAATGTTTCGAGTGAAAGCAAATTTTTTTTTCGGAAAAATGAATTTTATTTAGGAGTTCTGGTTGCCCCCGCAAGAGTTCTGTTGAATATCTTTACAACTTTTCTACATCAGACAAATATTTACAACGGTACAATCGAGTAAATTTTGAGATGTTGCCCCCCAACGAAAAAAAAACCGTTAGTCATAACTGAGCTATCAATAAACAATACATAGAACTCCAGAACTACGTGAGAGGCAACCAGAACGGATTTTTTTCCTTCGACTGAGCAGTAGATTGATGGCGCGATGGAATGCTTTAGATGAAACCAAATTTTTTTTCTCGGAAAAATGGATTTTTTTTCGGACTTCTGGTTGCCGCCGCAAGAGTTCTGTTAAGTATCTTTCCAACTTTTCCTCATCAGACAAATATTTACACCGGTACACTCGAGTAAATTTTGTAAAGTTACCACCCTGCCCTAACGAAAAAAATCGGTACTGTCACCAGAACTATCAATATAAACTGCATAGAAATCCAGAACTATGTGAGAGGTAACCAGGACTGATTTTTTTCCCTTTGATTCAGCAGTAGATTGATGACGCGATGAATTGCTTTGTGTGAAACCAAATTTTTTTTTCGGAAAAATGAATTTCATTTCGGAGTTCTGGTTGCCCCCGCAAGAGTTCTGTTGAATATCTTTACAACTTTTCCTCATCAGACAAATATTTACAACGGTACACTAGAGAAAATTTTAAGTCGTTGCCTCCCAACGAAGAAAAAACCGTTAGTCATAACTGAGCTGTCAATAAAAAATACATAGAACTCCAGAACTACGCGAGAGGTAACCAGGACGGATTGTTTTCCTTCGACTGAGCAGTAGATTGGTGGCGCGATGGAATGCTTTAGATGAAACCAGATTTTTTTTCTCGGAAAAATGGATTTTTTTCGGAGTTGTGGTTGCCGCCGCAAGCGTTCTGTTAAGTATCTTTACAACTTTTGGTCATCAGACAAATATTTACACCGGTACACTGAAGTAAATATTGTAAAGTCGCCCCCCTCCGCCCCCTAACAAAAAAATCGGTACTAACACCAGAACTGTCAGTATAAATTACATAGAAATCTAGAACTATGTGAGAGGTATCCAGAACTGATTTTTTCCCTTCGATTGAGCAGTAGATTGATGACGCGATTAAATGCTTTGAGTGAAAACAAATTTTGTTTTTCGGAAATATGAATTTTATTTCGGAGTTCTGGTTGCCCCCACAAGAGTTCTGTTGAATATCTTTACAACTTTTCCACATCAGACAAATATTTACAACGGTACTCTAGAGAAAATTGTGAGAAGTTGCCCCCCAACGAAAAAAAAACGTTAGTCATAACTGAGCTATCAATAAAAAATACATAGAACTCCAGAACTACGTGACAGGCAAGCAGAACGGATTTTTTTCCTTCGACTGAGCAGTACATTGATGGCGCGATGGAATGCTTTACATGAAACCAAATTTTTTTTTCTCGGAAAAATGGAGTTTTTTCGGAGTTTTGGTTGCCTCCGCAAGAGCTCTGTTACGTATCTTTACAACTTTTCCTCATCAGACAAATATGTCCACCGGTACACTCAAGTAAATTTTGTGAAGTTCCCCCCTCCCAGCCCCTAACGAAAAAAATCGGTACTAACACCAGAACTATCAATATAAACTACATAGAAGTCCAGAACGATGTGAGAGGTAACCAGAAATGATTTTTTTCCTTCGATTGAGCAGTAGATTGATGACGCGATAAAATGCTTTGAGTGAAAACAAATTTTTTTTTTCAGAAAAATGAATTTTATTTCGGAGTTCTGGTTGCCCCCGCAAGAGTTCTGTTGAAAATCTTTAAAACTTTTACTCATCAGATAAATATTTACAACGGTACACTAGAGTAAATTTTGAGATGTTGCCCCCCAACGAAAAAAAAACCGTTAGTCATTCCTGAGCTATCAATAAAAAATACATAGAACTCCAGAACTACGTGAGAGGCAACCAGAATGGATTTTTTTCCTTCGACTGAGCAGTAGATTGATGGCGCCACCAACCAAATGTTTTTTCTCGTAAATATGGATTTTTTTTCGGAGTTCTGGTTGCCCCCGCAAGAGTTCTGTTGAATATCTCTACAACTTTTCCTCATCAGATAAATATTTACAACGGTACACTCTAGTAAATGTGTGAAGTTCTCCCCCCCCCCAGCCCCTAACCAAAAAAATCGGCACTAATACCAGAACTATCAATATAAACTACATAGAAATCCAGAACTATGTGAGAGGTAACCAGAACTGATTTTTTTTTCCTTTGATTGAGCAGTAGATTCATGACGAGATGAAATGTTTCGAGTGAAAGCAAATTTTTTTTTCGGAAAAATGAATTTTATTTAGGAGTTCTGGTTGCCCCCGCAAGAGTTCTGTTGAATATCTTTACAACTTTTCCTCATCAGACAAATATTTACATCGGTACAATCGAGTAAATTTTGAGAAGTTGCCCCCCATCGAAAAAAAAACCGTTAGTCATAACTGAGCTATCAATAAACAATACATAGAACTCCAGAACTACGTGAGAGGCAACCAGAACGGATTTTTTTCCTTCGACTGAGCAGTAGATTGATGGCGCGATGGAATGCTTTAGATGAAACCAAATTTTTTTTCTCGGAAAAATGGATTTTTTTTCGGACTTCTGGTTGCCGCCGCAAGAGTTCTGTTAAGTATATTTCCAACTTTTCCTCATCAGACAAATATTTACACCGGTACACTCGAGTAAATTTTGTAAAGTTACCACCCTGCCCTAACGAAAAAAATCGGTACTGTCACCAGAACTATCAATATAAACTGCATAGAAATCCAGAACTATGTGAGAGGTAACCAGGACTGATTTTTTTCCCTTTGATTCAGTAGTAGATTGATGACGCGATGAAATGCTTTGTGTGAAACCAAATTTTTTTTTCGGAAAAATGAATTTCATTTCGGAGTTCTGGTTGCCCCCGCAAGAGTTCTGTTGAATATCTTTACAACTTTTCCTCATCAGACAAATATTTACAACGGTACACTAGAGAAAATTTTAAGACGTTGCCTCCCAACGAAGAAAAAACCGTTAGTCATAACTGAGCTATCAATAAAAAATACATAGAACTCCAGAACTACGCGAGAGGTAACCAGGACGGATTGTTTTCCTTCGACTGAGCAGTAGATTGGTGGCGCGATGGAATGCTTTAGATGAAACCAGATTTTTTTTCTCGGAAAAATGGATTTTTTTCGGAGTTGTGGTTGCCGCCGCAAGCGTTCTGTTAAGTATCTTTACAACTTTTGGTCATCAGACAAATATTTACACCGGTACACTGAAGTAAATATTGTAAAGTCGCCCCCCTCCGCCCCCTAACAAAAAAATCGGTACTAACACCAGAACTGTCAGTATAAATTACATAGAAATCTAGAACTATGTGAGAGGTATCCAGAACTGATTTTTTCCCTTCGATTGAGCAGTAGATTGATGACGCGATTAAATGCTTTGAGTGAAAACAAATTTTGTTTTTCGGAAATATGAATTTTATTTCGGAGTTCTGGTTGCCCCCACAAGAGTTCTGTTGAATATCTTTACAACTTTTCCACATCAGACAAATATTTACAACGGTACTCTAGAGAAAATTTTGAGAAGTTGCCCCCCAACGAAAAAAAAACCTTAGTCATAACTGAGCTATCAATAAAAAATACATAGAACTCCAGATCTACGTGACAGGCAAGCAGAACGGATTTTTTTCCTTCGACTGAGCAGAACATTGATGGCGCGATGGAATGCTTTACATGAAACCAAATTTTTTTTTCTCGGAAAAATGGAGTTTTTTCGGAGTTTTGGTTGCCTCCGCAAGAGCTCTGTTACGTATCTTTACAACTTTTCCTCATCAGACAAATATGTCCACCGGTACACTCAAGTAAATTTTGTGAAGTTCCCCCCTCCCAGCCCCTAACGAAAAAAATCGGTACTAACACCAGAACTATCAATATAAACTACATAGAAGTCCAGAACGATGTGAGAGGTAACCAGAAATGATTTTTTTCCTTCGATTGAGCAGTAGATTGATGACGCGATAAAATGCTTTGAGTGAAAACAAATTTTTTTTTTCAGAAAAATGAATTTTATTTCGGAGTTCTGGTTGCCCCCGCAAGAGTTCTGTTGAAAATCTTTAAAACTTTTACTCATCAGATAAATATTTACAACGGTACACTAGAGTAAATTTTGAGATGTTGCCCCCCAACGAAAAAAAAACCGTTAGTCATTCCTGAGCTATCAATAAAAAATACATAGAGCTCCAGAACTACGTGAGAGGCAACCAGAATGGATTTTTTTCCTTCGACTGAGCAGTAGATTGATGGCGCCACCAACCAAATGTTTTTTCTCGTAAATATGGATTTTTTTTCGGAGTTCTGGTTGCCCCCGCAAGAGTTCTGTTGAATATCTCTACAACTTTTCCTCATCAGATAAATATTTACAACGGTACACTCTAGTAAATGTGTGAAGTTCTCCCCCCCCCCCAGCCCCTAACCAAAAAAATCGGCACTAATACCAGAACTATCAATATAAACTACATAGAAATCCAGAACTATGTGAGAGGTAACCAGAACTGATTTTTTTTTCCTTTGATTGAGCAGTAGATTCATGACGAGATGAAATGTTTCGAGTGAAAGCAAATTTTTTTTTCGGAAAAATGAATTTTATTTAGGAGTTCTGGTTGCCCCCGCAAGAGTTCTGTTGAATATCTTTACAACTTTTCCTCATCAGACAAATATTTACAACGGTACAATCGAGTAAATTTTGAGAAGTTGCCCCCCATCGAAAAAAAACCGTTAGTCATAACTGAGCTATCAATAAACAATACATAGAACTCCAGAACTACGTGAGAGGCAACCAGAACGGATTTTTTTCCTTCGACTGAGCAGTAGATTGATGGCGCGATGGAATGCTTTAGATGAAACCAAATTTTTTTTCTCGGAAAAATGGATTTTTTTTCGGACTTCTGGTTGCCGCCGCAAGAGTTCTGTTAAGTATCTTTCCAACTTTTCCTCATCAGACAAATATTTACACCGGTACACTCGAGTAAATTTTGTAAAGTTACCACCCTGCCCTAACGAAAAAAATCGGTACTGTCACCAGAACTATCAATATAAACTGCATAGAAATCCAGAACTATGTGAGAGGTAACCAGGACTGATTTTTTTCCCTTTGATTCAGCAGTAGATTGATGACGCGATGAAATGCTTTGTGTGAAACCAAATTTTTTTTTCCGAAAAATGAATTTCATTTCGGAGTTCTGGTTGCCCCCGCAAGAGTTCTGTTGAATATCTTTACAACTTTTCCTCATCAGACAAATATTTACAACGGTACACTAGAGAAAATTTTAAGACGTTGCCTCCCAACGAAGAAAAAACCGTTAGTCATAACTGAGCTATCAATAAAAAATACATAGAACTCCAGAACTACGCGAGAGGTAACCAGGACGGATTGTTTTCCTTCGACTGAGCAGTAGATTGGTGGCGCGATGGAATGCTTTAGATGAAACCAGATTTTTTTTCTCGGAAAAATGGATTTTTTTCGGAGTTGTGGTTGCCGCCGCAAGCGTTCTGTTAAGTATCTTTACAACTTTTGGTCATCAGACAAATATTTACACCGGTACACTGAAGTAAATATTGTAAAGTCGCCCCCCTCCGCCCCCTAACAAAAAAATCGGTACTAACACCAGAACTGTCAGTATAAATTACATCGAAATCTAGAACTATGTGAGAGGTATCCAGAACTGATTTTTTCCCTTCGATTGAGCAGTAGATTGATGACGCGATTAAATGCTTTGAGTGAAAACAAATTTTTTTTTTCAGAAATATGAATTTTATTTCGGAGTTCTGGTTGCCCCCACAAGAGTTCTGTTGAATATCTTTACAACTTTTCCACATCAGACAAATATTTACAACGGTACTCTAGAGTAAATTTTGAGAAGTTGCCCCCCAACGAAAAAAAAACGTTAGTCATAACTGAGCTATCAATAAAAAATACATAGAACTCCAGAACTACGTGACAGGCAAGCAGAACGGATTTTTTTCCTTCGTCTGAGCAGTACATTGATGGCGCGATGGAATGCTTTACATGAAACCAAATTTTTTTTTCTCGGAAAAATGGAGTTTTTTCGGAGTTTTGGTTGCCTCCGCAAGAGTTCTGTTACGTATCTTTGCAACTTTTCCTCATCAGACAAATATGTCCACCGGTACACTCAAGTAAATTTTGTGAAGTTCCCCCCTCCCAGCCCCTAACGAAAAAAATCGGTACTAACACCAGAACTATCAATATAAACTACATAGAAGTCCAGAACGATGTGAGAGGTAACCAGAAATGATTTTTTTCCTTCGATTGAGCAGTAGATTGATGACGCGATAAAATGCTTTGAGTGAAAACAAATTTTTTTTTTCGGAAAAATGAATTTTATTTCGGAGTTCTGGTTGCCCCCGCAAGAGTTCTGTTGAAAATCTTTAAAACTTTTACTCATCAGACAAATATTTACAACGGTACACTAGAGTAAATTTTGAGATGTTGCCCCCCAACGAAAAAAAACCGTTAGTCATTCCTGAGCTATCAATAAAAAATACATAGAACTCCAGAACTACGTGAGAGGCAACCAGAATGGATTTTTTTCCTTCGACTGAGCAGTAGATTGATGGCGCCACCAACCAAATGTTTTTTCTCGTAAATATGGATTTTTTTTCGGAGTTCTGGTTGCCTCGGCACGAGTTCTGTTAAGTACCATTACAACTTTTCCTCATCAGACAAATATTTACACCGGCACACTCGAATAAATGTTGTAAAGTTGCCCCCCTCCCCGCCCCCAAAGAAAAAAATCGGCACTAACGCCAGAACTATCAATATAAACTACATGGAAATCCAGAACTATGTGAGAGGTAACCAGAACTGATTTTTTTCCTTCGATTGAGCAGTAGATGGTGGCGCGATAAAATGCTTTGAGTAGGCCCAAATGTTTTTTTGTTTGAAAAATGAGCTTTTTTTGGAATTCTAGTTGCCTCCGCAAGAGTTCTGTTAAATATATTCTCAAGTTACATTCGAGTAAATTTTGTGGAGTTGACCCCACTAACAAAAAAAAATCGGTACTAACACCAGAACTATCAATATAAACTAGATAGAAATCCAAAACTATGTGAGAGGTAACCAGAACTGATTTTTTCCCCTTCGATTGGCAGTAGATTGATGACGCGATGGAATGCTTTGAGTGAAATCAAATTTCTTTTTCGGAAAAATGATTTTCTTTTCGGAGTTCTGGTTGCCCCCGCAAGAGTTCTGTTGAATATCTTTACAACTTTTCCTCATCAGACAAATATTTACAACGGTACACTCTAGTAAATTTTGTGAAGTTGCCCCCACAACGAAAAAAAAACCGTTAGTCACAACTGAGCTATCAATAAACAATACATAGAACTCCAGAACTATGTGAGCGGCAACCAGAACGGATTTTTTTCCTTCGACTGAGCAGTAGATTGATGGCGCGATGGAATGCTTTAGATGAAACCAAATTTTTTTTCTCGGAAAAATGGATTTTTTTCGGAGTTCTGGTTGCCCCCGCAAGAGTTCTGTTGAATATCTTTACAACTTTTCCTCATCAGACAAATATTTACAACGGTACACTCTAGTAAATGTGTGAAGTTCTCCCCCCCCCCCCCAGCCCCTTAACCAAAAAAATCGGCACTAATACCAGAACTATCAATATAAACTACATAGAAATCCAGAACTATGTGAGAGGTAACCAGAACTGATTTTTTTTCCATTGATTGAGCAGTAGATTCATGACGAGATGAAATGTTTCGAGTGAAAGCAAATTTTTTTTTCGGAAAAATGAATTTTATTTAGGAGTTCTGGTTGCCCCCGCAAGAGTTCTGTTGAATATCTTTACAACTTTTCCACATCAGACAAATATTTACAACGGTACAATCGAGTAAATTTTGAGAAGTTGCCCCCCATCGAAAAAAAAACCGTTAGTCATAACTGAGCTATCAACAAACAATACATAGAACTCCAGAACTACGTGAGAGGCAACCAGAACGGATTTTTTTCCTTCGACTGAGCAGTAGATTGATGGCGCGATGGAATGCTTTAGATGAAACCAAATTTTTTTTCTCGGAAAAATGGATTTTTTTTCGGACTTCTGGTTGCCGCCGCAAGAGTTCTGTTAAGTATCTTTCCAACTTTTCCTCATCAGACAAATATTTACACCGGTACACTCGAGTAAATTTTGTAAAGTTACCACCCTGCCCTAACGAAAAAAATCGGTACTGTCACCAGAACTATCAATATAAACTGCATAGAAATCCAGAACTATGTGAGAGGTAACCAGGACTGATTTTTTTCCCTTTGATTCAGCAGTAGATTGATGACGCGATGAAATGCTTTGTGTGAAACCAAATTTTTTTTTCGGAAAAATGAATTTCATTTCGGAGTTCTGGTTGCCCCCGCAAGAGTTCTGTTGAATATCTTTAGAACTTTTCCTCATCAGACAAATATTTACAACGGTACACTAGAGAAAATTTTAAGACGTTGCCCCCCAACGAAGCAAAAACCGTTAGTCATAACTGAGCTATCAATAAAAAATACATAGAACTCCAGAACTACGCGAGAGGCAACCACGACGGATTGTTTTCCTTCGACTGAGCAGTAGATTGGTGGCGCGATGGAATGCTTTAGATGAAACCAGATTTTTTTTCTCGGAAAAATGGATTTTTTTCGGAGTTGTGGTTGCCGCCGCAAGAGTTCTGTTAAGTATCTTTACAACTTTTGGTCATCAGACAAATATTTACACCGGTACACTGAAGTAAATATTGTAAAGTCGCCCCCCTCCGCCCCCTAACAAAAAAATCGGTACTAACACCAGAACTGTCAGTATAAATTACATAGAAATCTAGAACTATGTGAGAGGTATCCAGAACTGATTTTTTCCCTTCGATTGAGCAGTAGATTGATGACGCGATTAAATGCTTTGAGTGAAAACAAATTTTGTTTTTCGGAAATATGAATTTTATTTCGGAGTTCTGGTTGCCCCCACAAGAGTTCTGTTGAATATCTTTACAACTTTTCCACATCAGACAAATATTTACAGCGGTACTCTAGAGAAAATTTTGAGAAGTTGCCCCCCAACGAAAAAAAAACGTTAGTCATAACTGAGCTATCAATAAAAAATACATAGAACTCCAGAACTACGTGACAGGCAAGCAGAACGGATTTTTTTCCTTCGACTGAGCAGTACATTGATGGCGCGATGGAATGCTTTACATGAAACCAAATTTTTTTTTCTCGGAAAAATGGAGTTTTTTCGGAGTTTTGGTTGCCTCCGCAAGAGCTCTGTTACGTATCTTTACAACTTTTCCTCATCAGACAAATATGTCCACCGGTACACTCAAGTAAATTTTGTGAAGTTCCCCCCTCCCAGCCCCTAACGAAAAAAATCGGTACCAACACCAGAACTATCAATATAAACTACATAGAAGTCCAGAACGATGTGAGAGGTAACCAGAAATGATTTTTTTCCTTCGATTGAGCAGTAGATTGATGACGCGATAAAATGCTTTGAGTGAAAACAAATTTTTTTTTTCGGAAAAATGAATTTTATTTCGGAGTTCTGGTTGCCCCCGCAAGAGTTCTGTTGAAAATCTTTAAAACTTTTACTCATCAGACAAATATTTACAACGGTACACTAGAGTAAATTTTGAGATGTTTCCCCCCAACGAAAAAAAAACCGTTAGTCATTCCTGAGCTATCAATAAAAAATACATAGAACTCCAGAACTACGTGAGAGGCAACCAGAACGGATTTTTTTCCTTCGACTGAGCAGTAGATTGATGGCGCGATGGAATGCTTTAGATGAAACCAAATTTTTTTTCTCGGAAAAATGGATTTTTTTTCGGACTTCTGGTTGCCGCCGCAAGAGTTCTGTTAAGTATCTTTCCAACTTTTCCTCATCAGACAAATATTTACACCGGTACACTCGAGTAAATTTTGTAAAGTTACCACCCTGCCCTAACGAAAAAAATCGGTACTGTCACCAGAACTATCAATATAAACTGCATAGAAATCCAGAACTATGTGAGAGGTAACCAGGACTGATTTTTTTCCCTTTGATTCAGCAGTAGATTGATGACGCGATGAAATGCTTTGTGTGAAACCAAATTTTTTTTTCGGAAAAATGAATTTCATTTCGGAGTTCTGGTTGCCCCCGCAAGAGTTCTGTTGAATATCTTTACAACTTTTCCTCATCAGACAAATATTTACAACGGTACACTAGAGAAAATTTTAAGACGTTGCCTCCCAACGAAGAAAAAACCGTTAGTCATAACTGAGCTATCAATAAAAAATACATAGAACTCCAGAACTACGCGAGAGGTAACCAGGACGGATTGTTTTCCTTCGACTGAGCAGTAGATTGGTGGCGCGATGGAATGCTTTAGATGAAACCAGATTTTTTTTCTCGGAAAAATGGATTTTTTTCGGAGTTGTGGTTGCCGCCGCAAGCGTTCTGTTAAGTATCTTTACAACTTTTGGTCATCAGACAAATATTTACACCGGTACACTGAAGTAAATATTGTAAAGTCGCCCCCCTCCGCCCCCTAACAAAAAAATCGGTACTAACACCAGAACTGTCAGTATAAATTACATAGAAATCTAGAACTATGTGAGAGGTATCCAGAACTGATTTTTTCCCTTCGATCGAGCAGTAGATTGATGACGCGATTAAATGCTTTGAGTGAAAACAAATTTTTTTTTTCAGAAATATGAATTTTATTTCGGAGTTCTGGTTGCCCCCACAAGAGTTCTGTTGAATATCTTTACAACTTTTCCACATCAGACAAATATTTACAACGGTACTCTAGAGTAAATTTTGAGAAGTTGCCCCCCAACGAAAAAAAAACCTTAGTCATAACTGAGCTATCAATAAAAAATACATAGAACTCCAGAACTACGTGACAGGCAAGCAGAACGGATTTTTTTCCTTCGTCTGAGCAGTACATTGATGGCGCGATGGAATGCTTTACATGAAACCAAATTTTTTTTTCTCGGAAAAATGGAGTTTTTTCGGAGTTTTGGTTGCCTCCGCAAGAGTTCTGTTACGTATCTTTGCAACTTTTCCTCATCAGACAAATATGTCCACCGGTACACTCAAGTAAATTTTGTGAAGTTCCCCCCTCCCAGCCCCTAACGAAAAAAATCGGTACTAACACAAGAACTATCAATATAAACTACATAGAAGTCCAGAACGATGTGAGAGGTAACCAGAAATGATTTTTTTCCTTCGATTGAGCAGTAGATTGATGACGCGATAAAATGCTTTGAGTGAAAACAAATTTTTTTTTTCGGAAAAATGAATTTTATTTCGGAGTTCTGGTTGCCCCCGCAAGAGTTCTGTTGAAAATCTTTAAAACTTTTACTCATCAGACAAATATTTACAACGGTACACTAGAGTAAATTTTGAGATGTTGCCCCCCAACGAAAAAAAACCGTTAGTCATTCCTGAGCTATCAATAAAAAATACATAGAACTCCAGAACTACGTGAGAGGCAACCAGAATGGATTTTTTTCCTTCGACTGAGCAGTAGATTGATGGCGCCACCAACCAAATGTTTTTTCTCGTAAATATGGATTTTTTTTCGGAGTTCTGGTTGCCTCGGCACGAGTTCTGTTAAGTACCATTACAACTTTTCCTCATCAGACAAATATTTACACCGGCACACTCGAATAAATGTTGTAAAGTTGCCCCCCTCCCCGCCCCCAAAGAAAAAAATCGGCACTAACGCCAGAACTATCAATATAAACTACATGGAAATCCAGAACTATGTGAGAGGTAACCAGAACTGATTTTTTTCCTTCGATTGAGCAGTAGATGGTGGCGCGATAAAATGCTTTGAGTAGGCCCAAATGTTTTTTTGTTTGAAAAATGAGCTTTTTTTGGAATTCTAGTTGCCTCCGCAAGAGTTCTGTTAAATATATTCTCAAGTTACATTCGAGTAAATTTTGTGGAGTTGACCCCACTAACAAAAAAAAATCGGTACTAACACCAGAACTATCAATATAAACTAGATAGAAATCCAAAACTATGTGAGAGGTAACCAGAACTGATTTTTTCCCCTTCGATTGGCAGTAGATTGATGACGCGATGGAATGCTTTGAGTGAAATCAAATTTCTTTTTCGGAAAAATGATTTTCTTTTCGGAGTTCTGGTTGCCCCCGCAAGAGTTCTGTTGAATATCTTTACAACTTTTCCTCATCAGACAAATATTTACAACGGTACACTCTAGTAAATTTTGTGAAGTTGCCCCCACAACGAAAAAAAAACCGTTAGTCACAACTGAGCTATCAATAAACAATACATAGAACTCCAGAACTATGTGAGCGGCAACCAGAACGGATTTTTTTCCTTCGACTGAGCAGTAGATTGATGGCGCGATGGAATGCTTTAGATGAAACCAAATTTTTTTTCTCGGAAAAATGGATTTTTTTTCGGAGTTCTGGTTGCCCCCGCAAGAGTTCTGTTGAATATCTTTACAACTTTTCCTCATCAGACAAATATTTACAACGGTACACTCTAGTAAATGTGTGAAGTACTCCCCCCCCCCAGCCCCTAACCAAAAAAATCGGCACTAATACCAGAACTATCAATATAAACTACATAGAAATCCAGAACTATGTGAGAGGTAACCAGAACTGATTTTTTTTCCATTGATTGAGCAGTAGATTCATGACGAGATGAAATGTTTCGAGTGAAAGCAAATTTTTTTTTCGGAAAAATGAATTTTATTTAGGAGTTCTGGTTGCCCCCGCAAGAGTTCTGTTGAATATCTTTACAACTTTTCTACATCAGACAAATATTTACAACGGTACAATCGAGTAAATTTTGAGATGTTGCCCCCCAACGAAAAAAAAACCGTTAGTCATAACTGAGCTATCAATAAACAATACATAGAACTCCAGAACTACGTGAGAGGCAACCAGAACGGATTTTTTTCCTTCGACTGAGCAGTAGATTGATGGCGCGATGGAATGCTTTAGATGAAACCAAATTTTTTTTCTCGGAAAAATGGATTTTTTTTCGGACTTCTGGTTGCCGCCGCAAGAGTTCTGTTAAGTATCTTTCCAACTTTTCCTCATCAGACAAATATTTACACCGGTACACTCGAGTAAATTTTGTAAAGTTACCACCCTGCCCTAACGAAAAAAATCGGTACTGTCACCAGAACTATCAATATAAACTGCATAGAAATCCAGAACTATGTGAGAGGTAACCAGGACTGATTTTTTTCCCTTTGATTCAGCAGTAGATTGATGACGCGATGAATTGCTTTGTGTGAAACCAAATTTTTTTTTCGGAAAAATGAATTTCATTTCGGAGTTCTGGTTGCCCCCGCAAGAGTTCTGTTGAATATCTTTACAACTTTTCCTCATCAGACAAATATTTACAACGGTACACTAGAGAAAATTTTAAGTCGTTGCCTCCCAACGAAGAAAAAACCGTTAGTCATAACTGAGCTGTCAATAAAAAATACATAGAACTCCAGAACTACGCGAGAGGTAACCAGGACGGATTGTTTTCCTTCGACTGAGCAGTAGATTGGTGGCGCGATGGAATGCTTTAGATGAAACCAGATTTTTGTTCTCGGAAAAATGGATTTTTTTCGGAGTTGTGGTTGCCGCCGCAAGCGTTCTGTTAAGTATCTTTACAACTTTTGGTCATCAGACAAATATTTACACCGGTACACTGAAGTAAATATTGTAAAGTCGCCCCCCTCCGCCCCCTAACAAAAAAATCGGTACTAACACCAGAACTGTCAGTATAAATTACATAGAAATCTAGAACTATGTGAGAGGTATCCAGAACTGATTTTTTCCCTTCGATTGAGCAGTAGATTGATGACGCGATTAAATGCTTTGAGTGAAAACAAATTTTGTTTTTCGGAAATATGAATTTTATTTCGGAGTTCTGGTTGCCCCCACAAGAGTTCTGTTGAATATCTTTACAACTTTTCCACATCAGACAAATATTTACAACGGTACTCTAGAGAAAATTGTGAGAAGTTGCCCCCCAACGAAAAAAAAACGTTAGTCATAACTGAGCTATCAATAAAAAATACATAGAACTCCAGAACTACGTGACAGGCAAGCAGAACGGATTTTTTTCCTTCGACTGAGCAGTACATTGATGGCGCGATGGAATGCTTTACATGAAACCAAATTTTTTTTTCTCGGAAAAATGGAGTTTTTTCGGAGTTTTGGTTGCCTCCGCAAGAGCTCTGTTACGTATCTTTACAACTTTTCCTCATCAGACAAATATGTCCACCGGTACACTCAAGTAAATTTTGTGAAGTTCCCCCCTCCCAGCCCCTAACGAAAAAAATCGGTACTAACACCAGAACTATAAATATAAACTACATAGAAGTCCAGAACGATGTGAGAGGTAACCAGAAATGATTTTTTTCCTTCGATTGAGCAGTAGATTGATGACGCGATAAAATGCTTTGAGTGAAAACAAATTTTTTTTTTCAGAAAAATGAATTTTATTTCGGAGTTCTGGTTGCCCCCGCAAGAGTTCTGTTGAAAATCTTTAAAACTTTTACTCATCAGATAAATATTTACAACGGTACACTAGAGTAAATTTTGAGATGTTGCCCCCCAACGAAAAAAAAACCGTTAGTCATTCCTGAGCTATCAATAAAAAATACATAGAACTCCAGAACTACGTGAGAGGCAACCAGAATGGATTTTTTTCCTTCGACTGAGCAGTAGATTGATGGCGCCACCAACCAAATGTTTTTTCTCGTAAATATGGATTTTTTTTCGGAGTTCTGGTTGCCCCCGCAAGAGTTCTGTTGAATATCTCTACAACTTTTCCTCATCAGATAAATATTTACAACGGTACACTCTAGTAAATGTGTGAAGTTCTCCCCCCCCCCCAGCCCCTAACCAAAAAAATCGGCACTAATACCAGAACTATCAATATAAACTACATAGAAATCCAGAACTATGTGAGAGGTAACCAGAACTGATTTTTTTTTCCTTTGATTGAGCAGTAGATTCATGACGAGATGAAATGTTTCGAGTGAAAGCAAATTTTTTTTTCGGAAAAATGAATTTTATTTAGGAGTTCTGGTTGCCCCCGCAAGAGTTCTGTTGAATATCTTTACAACTTTTCCTCATCAGACAAATATTTACAACGGTACAATCGAGTAAATTTTGAGAAGTTGCCCCCCATCGAAAAAAAAACCGTTAGTCATAACTGAGCTATCAATAAACAATACATAGAACTCCAGAACTACGTGAGAGGCAACCAGAACGGATTTTTTTCCTTCGACTGAGCAGTAGATTGATGGCGCGATGGAATGCTTTAGATGAAACCAAATTTTTTTTCTCGGAAAAATGGATTTTTTTTCGGACTTCTGGTTGCCGCCGCAAGAGTTCTGTTAAGTATATTTCCAACTTTTCCTCATCAGACAAATATTTACACCGGTACACTCGAGTAAATTTTGTAAAGTTACCACCCTGCCCTAACGAAAAAAATCGGTACTGTCACCAGAACTATCAATATAAACTGCATAGAAATCCAGAACTATGTGAGAGGTAACCAGGACTGATTTTTTTCCCTTTGATTCAGTAGTAGATTGATGACGCGATGAAATGCTTTGTGTGAAACCAAATTTTTTTTTCGGAAAAATGAATTTCATTTCGGAGTTCTGGTTGCCCCCGCAAGAGTTCTGTTGAATATCTTTACAACTTTTCCTCATCAGACAAATATTTACAACGGTACACTAGAGAAAATTTTAAGACGTTGCCTCCCAACGAAGAAAAAACCGTTAGTCATAACTGAGCTATCAATAAAAAATACATAGAACTCCAGAACTACGCGAGAGGTAACCAGGACGGATTGTTTTCCTTCGACTGAGCAGTAGATTGGTGGCGCGATGGAATGCTTTAGATGAAACCAGATTTTTTTTCTCGGAAAAATGGATTTTTTTCGGAGTTGTGGTTGCCGCCGCAAGCGTTCTGTTAAGTATCTTTACAACTTTTGGTCATCAGACAAATATTTACACCGGTACACTGAAGTAAATATTGTAAAGTCGCCCCCCTCCGCCCCCTAACAAAAAAATCGGTACTAACACCAGAACTGTCAGTATAAATTACATAGAAATCTAGAACTATGTGAGAGGTATCCAGAACTGATTTTTTCCCTTCGATTGAGCAGTAGATTGATGACGCGATTAAATGCTTTGAGTGAAAACAAATTTTGTTTTTCGGAAATATGAATTTTATTTCGGAGTTCTGGTTGCCCCCACAAGAGTTCTGTTGAATATCTTTACAACTTTTCCACATCAGACAAATATTTACAACGGTACTCTAGAGAAAATTTTGAGAAGTTGCCCCCCAACGAAAAAAAAACCTTAGTCATAACTGAGCTATCAATAAAAAATACATAGAACTCCAGATCTACGTGACAGGCAAGCAGAACGGATTTTTTTCCTTCGACTGAGCAGAACATTGATGGCGCGATGGAATGCTTTACATGAAACCAAATTTTTTTTTCTCGGAAAAATGGAGTTTTTTCGGAGTTTTGGTTGCCTCCGCAAGAGCTCTGTTACGTATCTTTACAACTTTTCCTCATCAGACAAATATGTCCACCGGTACACTCAAGTAAATTTTGTGAAGTTCCCCCCTCCCAGCCCCTAACGAAAAAAATCGGTACTAACACCAGAACTATCAATATAAACTACATAGAAGTCCAGAACGATGTGAGAGGTAACCAGAAATGATTTTTTTCCTTCGATTGAGCAGTAGATTGATGACGCGATAAAATGCTTTGAGTGAAAACAAATTTTTTTTTTCAGAAAAATGAATTTTATTTCGGAGTTCTGGTTGCCCCCGCAAGAGTTCTGTTGAAAATCTTTAAAACTTTTACTCATCAGATAAATATTTACAACGGTACACTAGAGTAAATTTTGAGATGTTGCCCCCCAACGAAAAAAAAACCGTTAGTCATTCCTGAGCTATCAATAAAAAATACATAGAGCTCCAGAACTACGTGAGAGGCAACCAGAATGGATTTTTTTCCTTCGACTGAGCAGTAGATTGATGGCGCCACCAACCAAATGTTTTTTCTCGTAAATATGGATTTTTTTTCGGAGTTCTGGTTGCCCCCGCAAGAGTTCTGTTGAATATCTCTACAACTTTTCCTCATCAGATAAATATTTACAACGGTACACTCTAGTAAATGTGTGAAGTTCTCCCCCCCCCCCAGCCCCTAACCAAAAAAATCGGCACTAATACCAGAACTATCAATATAAACTACATAGAAATCCAGAACTATGTGAGAGGTAACCAGAACTGATTTTTTTTTCCTTTGATTGAGCAGTAGATTCATGACGAGATGAAATGTTTCGAGTGAAAGCAAATTTTTTTTTCGGAAAAATGAATTTTATTTAGGAGTTCTGGTTGCCCCCGCAAGAGTTCTGTTGAATATCTTTACAACTTTTCCTCATCAGACAAATATTTACAACGGTACAATCGAGTAAATTTTGAGAAGTTGCCCCCCATCGAAAAAAAACCGTTAGTCATAACTGAGCTATCAATAAACAATACATAGAACTCCAGAACTACGTGAGAGGCAACCAGAACGGATTTTTTTCCTTCGACTGAGCAGTAGATTGATGGCGCGATGGAATGCTTTAGATGAAACCAAATTTTTTTTCTCGGAAAAATGGATTTTTTTTCGGACTTCTGGTTGCCGCCGCAAGAGTTCTGTTAAGTATCTTTCCAACTTTTCCTCATCAGACAAATATTTACACCGGTACACTCGAGTAAATTTTGTAAAGTTACCACCCTGCCCTAACGAAAAAAATCGGTACTGTCACCAGAACTATCAATATAAACTGCATAGAAATCCAGAACTATGTGAGAGGTAACCAGGACTGATTTTTTTCCCTTTGATTCAGCAGTAGATTGATGACGCGATGAAATGCTTTGTGTGAAACCAAATTTTTTTTTCCGAAAAATGAATTTCATTTCGGAGTTCTGGTTGCCCCCGCAAGAGTTCTGTTGAATATCTTTACAACTTTTCCTCATCAGACAAATATTTACAACGGTACACTAGAGAAAATTTTAAGACGTTGCCTCCCAACGAAGAAAAAACCGTTAGTCATAACTGAGCTATCAATAAAAAATACATAGAACTCCAGAACTACGCGAGAGGTAACCAGGACGGATTGTTTTCCTTCGACTGAGCAGTAGATTGGTGGCGCGATGGAATGCTTTAGATGAAACCAGATTTTTTTTCTCGGAAAAATGGATTTTTTTCGGAGTTGTGGTTGCCGCCGCAAGCGTTCTGTTAAGTATCTTTACAACTTTTGGTCATCAGACAAATATTTACACCGGTACACTGAAGTAAATATTGTAAAGTCGCCCCCCTCCGCCCCCTAACAAAAAAATCGGTACTAACACCAGAACTGTCAGTATAAATTACATCGAAATCTAGAACTATGTGAGAGGTATCCAGAACTGATTTTTTCCCTTCGATTGAGCAGTAGATTGATGACGCGATTAAATGCTTTGAGTGAAAACAAATTTTTTTTTTCAGAAATATGAATTTTATTTCGGAGTTCTGGTTGCCCCCACAAGAGTTCTGTTGAATATCTTTACAACTTTTCCACATCAGACAAATATTTACAACGGTACTCTAGAGTAAATTTTGAGAAGTTGCCCCCCAACGAAAAAAAAACGTTAGTCATAACTGAGCTATCAATAAAAAATACATAGAACTCCAGAACTACGTGACAGGCAAGCAGAACGGATTTTTTTCCTTCGTCTGAGCAGTACATTGATGGCGCGATGGAATGCTTTACATGAAACCAAATTTTTTTTTCTCGGAAAAATGGAGTTTTTTCGGAGTTTTGGTTGCCTCCGCAAGAGTTCTGTTACGTATCTTTGCAACTTTTCCTCATCAGACAAATATGTCCACCGGTACACTCAAGTAAATTTTGTGAAGTTCCCCCCTCCCAGCCCCTAACGAAAAAAATCGGTACTAACACCAGAACTATCAATATAAACTACATAGAAGTCCAGAACGATGTGAGAGGTAACCAGAAATGATTTTTTTCCTTCGATTGAGCAGTAGATTGATGACGCGATAAAATGCTTTGAGTGAAAACAAATTTTTTTTTTCGGAAAAATGAATTTTATTTCGGAGTTCTGGTTGCCCCCGCAAGAGTTCTGTTGAAAATCTTTAAAACTTTTACTCATCAGACAAATATTTACAACGGTACACTAGAGTAAATTTTGAGATGTTGCCCCCCAACGAAAAAAAACCGTTAGTCATTCCTGAGCTATCAATAAAAAATACATAGAACTCCAGAACTACGTGAGAGGCAACCAGAATGGATTTTTTTCCTTCGACTGAGCAGTAGATTGATGGCGCCACCAACCAAATGTTTTTTCTCGTAAATATGGATTTTTTTTCGGAGTTCTGGTTGCCTCGGCACGAGTTCTGTTAAGTACCATTACAACTTTTCCTCATCAGACAAATATTTACACCGGCACACTCGAATAAATGTTGTAAAGTTGCCCCCCTCCCCGCCCCCAAAGAAAAAAATCGGCACTAACGCCAGAACTATCAATATAAACTACATGGAAATCCAGAACTATGTGAGAGGTAACCAGAACTGATTTTTTTCCTTCGATTGAGCAGTAGATGGTGGCGCGATAAAATGCTTTGAGTAGGCCCAAATGTTTTTTTGTTTGAAAAATGAGCTTTTTTTGGAATTCTAGTTGCCTCCGCAAGAGTTCTGTTAAATATATTCTCAAGTTACATTCGAGTAAATTTTGTGGAGTTGACCCCACTAACAAAAAAAAATCGGTACTAACACCAGAACTATCAATATAAACTAGATAGAAATCCAAAACTATGTGAGAGGTAACCAGAACTGATTTTTTCCCCTTCGATTGGCAGTAGATTGATGACGCGATGGAATGCTTTGAGTGAAATCAAATTTCTTTTTCGGAAAAATGATTTTCTTTTCGGAGTTCTGGTTGCCCCCGCAAGAGTTCTGTTGAATATCTTTACAACTTTTCCTCATCAGACAAATATTTACAACGGTACACTCTAGTAAATTTTGTGAAGTTGCCCCCACAACGAAAAAAAAACCGTTAGTCACAACTGAGCTATCAATAAACAATACATAGAACTCCAGAACTATGTGAGCGGCAACCAGAACGGATTTTTTTCCTTCGACTGAGCAGTAGATTGATGGCGCGATGGAATGCTTTAGATGAAACCAAATTTTTTTTCTCGGAAAAATGGATTTTTTTCGGAGTTCTGGTTGCCCCCGCAAGAGTTCTGTTGAATATCTTTACAACTTTTCCTCATCAGACAAATATTTACAACGGTACACTCTAGTAAATGTGTGAAGTTCTCCCCCCCCCCCCCCAGCCCCTAACCAAAAAAATCGGCACTAATACCAGAACTATCAATATAAACTACATAGAAATCCAGAACTATGTGAGAGGTAACCAGAACTGATTTTTTTTCCATTGATTGAGCAGTAGATTCATGACGAGATGAAATGTTTCGAGTGAAAGCAAATTTTTTTTTCGGAAAAATGAATTTTATTTAGGAGTTCTGGTTGCCCCCGCAAGAGTTCTGTTGAATATCTTTACAACTTTTCCACATCAGACAAATATTTACAACGGTACAATCGAGTAAATTTTGAGAAGTTGCCCCCCATCGAAAAAAAAACCGTTAGTCATAACTGAGCTATCAACAAACAATACATAGAACTCCAGAACTACGTGAGAGGCAACCAGAACGGATTTTTTTCCTTCGACTGAGCAGTAGATTGATGGCGCGATGGAATGCTTTAGATGAAACCAAATTTTTTTTCTCGGAAAAATGGATTTTTTTTCGGACTTCTGGTTGCCGCCGCAAGAGTTCTGTTAAGTATCTTTCCAACTTTTCCTCATCAGACAAATATTTACACCGGTACACTCGAGTAAATTTTGTAAAGTTACCACCCTGCCCTAACGAAAAAAATCGGTACTGTCACCAGAACTATCAATATAAACTGCATAGAAATCCAGAACTATGTGAGAGGTAACCAGGACTGATTTTTTTCCCTTTGATTCAGCAGTAGATTGATGACGCGATGAAATGCTTTGTGTGAAACCAAATTTTTTTTTCGGAAAAATGAATTTCATTTCGGAGTTCTGGTTGCCCCCGCAAGAGTTCTGTTGAATATCTTTAGAACTTTTCCTCATCAGACAAATATTTACAACGGTACACTAGAGAAAATTTTAAGACGTTGCCCCCCAACGAAGAAAAAACCGTTAGTCATAACTGAGCTATCAATAAAAAATACATAGAACTCCAGAACTACGCGAGAGGCAACCACGACGGATTGTTTTCCTTCGACTGAGCAGTAGATTGGTGGCGCGATGGAATGCTTTAGATGAAACCAGATTTTTTTTCTCGGAAAAATGGATTTTTTTCGGAGTTGTGGTTGCCGCCGCAAGAGTTCTGTTAAGTATCTTTACAACTTTTGGTCATCAGACAAATATTTACACCGGTACACTGAAGTAAATATTGTAAAGTCGCCCCCCTCCGCCCCCTAACAAAAAAATCGGTACTAACACCAGAACTGTCAGTATAAATTACATAGAAATCTAGAACTATGTGAGAGGTATCCAGAACTGATTTTTTCCCTTCGATTGAGCAGTAGATTGATGACGCGATTAAATGCTTTGAGTGAAAACAAATTTTGTTTTTCGGAAATATGAATTTTATTTCGGAGTTCTGGTTGCCCCCACAAGAGTTCTGTTGAATATCTTTACAACTTTTCCACATCAGACAAATATTTACAGCGGTACTCTAGAGAAAATTTTGAGAAGTTGCCCCCCAACGAAAAAAAAACGTTAGTCATAACTGAGCTATCAATAAAAAATACATAGAACTCCAGAACTACGTGACAGGCAAGCAGAACGGATTTTTTTCCTTCGACTGAGCAGTACATTGATGGCGCGATGGAATGCTTTACATGAAACCAAATTTTTTTTTCTCGGAAAAATGGAGTTTTTTCGGAGTTTTGGTTGCCTCCGCAAGAGCTCTGTTACGTATCTTTACAACTTTTCCTCATCAGACAAATATGTCCACCGGTACACTCAAGTAAATTTTGTGAAGTTCCCCCCTCCCAGCCCCTAACGAAAAAAATCGGTACCAACACCAGAACTATCAATATAAACTACATAGAAGTCCAGAACGATGTGAGAGGTAACCAGAAATGATTTTTTTCCTTCGATTGAGCAGTAGATTGATGACGCGATAAAATGCTTTGAGTGAAAACAAATTTTTTTTTTCGGAAAAATGAATTTTATTTCGGAGTTCTGGTTGCCCCCGCAAGAGTTCTGTTGAAAATCTTTAAAACTTTTACTCATCAGACAAATATTTACAACGGTACACTAGAGTAAATTTTGAGATGTTTCCCCCCAACGAAAAAAAAACCGTTAGTCATTCCTGAGCTATCAATAAAAAATACATAGAACTCCAGAACTACGTGAGAGGCAACCAGAACGGATTTTTTTCCTTCGACTGAGCAGTAGATTGATGGCGCGATGGAATGCTTTAGATGAAACCAAATTTTTTTTCTCGGAAAAATGGATTTTTTTTCGGACTTCTGGTTGCCGCCGCAAGAGTTCTGTTAAGTATCTTTCCAACTTTTCCTCATCAGACAAATATTTACACCGGTACACTCGAGTAAATTTTGTAAAGTTACCACCCTGCCCTAACGAAAAAAATCGGTACTGTCACCAGAACTATCAATATAAACTGCATAGAAATCCAGAACTATGTGAGAGGTAACCAGGACTGATTTTTTTCCCTTTGATTCAGCAGTAGATTGATGACGCGATGAAATGCTTTGTGTGAAACCAAATTTTTTTTTCGGAAAAATGAATTTCATTTCGGAGTTCTGGTTGCCCCCGCAAGAGTTCTGTTGAATATCTTTACAACTTTTCCTCATCAGACAAATATTTACAACGGTGCACTAGAGAAAATTTTAAGACGTTGCCTCCCAACGAAGAAAAACCCGTTAGTCATAACTGAGCTATCAATAAAAAATACATAGAACTCCAGAACTACGCGAGAGGTAACCAGGACGGATTGTTTTCCTTCGACTGAGCAGTAGATTGGTGGCGCGATGGAATGCTTTAGATGAAACCAGATTTTTTTTCTCGGAAAAATGGATTTTTTTCGGAGTTGTGGTTGCCGCCGCAAGCGTTCTGTTAAGTATCTTTACAACTTTTGGTCATCAGACAAATATTTACACCGGTACACTGAAGTAAATATTGTAAAGTCGCCCCCCTCCGCCCCCTAACAAAAAAATCGGTACTAACACCAGAACTGTCAGTATAAATTACATAGAAATCTAGAACTATGTGAGAGGTATCCAGAACTGATTTTTTCCCTTCGATTGAGCAGTAAATTGATGACGCGATTAAATGCTTTGAGTGAAAACAAATTTTTTTTTTCGGAAATATGAATTTTATTTCGGAGTTCTGGTTGCCCCCACAAGAGTTCTGTTGAATATCTTTACAACTTTTCCACATCAGACAAATATTTACAACGGTACTCTAGAGAAAATTTTGAGAAGTTGCCCCCCAACGAAAAAAAACGTTAGTCATAACTGAGCTATCAATAAAAAATACATAGAACTCCAGAACTACGTGACAGGCAAGCAGAACGGATTTTTTTCCTTCGACTGAGCAGTACATTGATGGCGCGATGGAATGCTTTACATGAAACCAAATTTTTTTTTCTCGGAAAAATGGAGTTTTTTCGGAGTTTTGGTTGCCTCCGCAAGAGCTCTGTTACGTATCTTTACAACTTTTCCTCATCAGACAAATATGTCCACCGGTACACTCAAGTAAATTTTGTGAAGTTCCCCCCTCCCAACCCCTAACGAAAAAAATCGGTACTAACACCAGAACTATCAATATAAACTACATAGAAGTCCAGAACGATGTGAGAGGTAACCAGAAATGATTTTTTTCCTTCGATTGAGCAGTAGATTGATGACGCGATAAAATGCTTTGAGTGAAAACAAATTTTTTTTTTCGGAAAAATGAATTTTATTTCGGAGTTCTGGTTGCCCCCGCAAGAGTTCTGTTGAAAATCTTTAAAACTTTTACTCATCAGACAAATATTTACAACGGTACACTAGAGTAAAATTTGAGATGTTGCCCCCCAACGAAAAAAAAACCGTTAGTCATTCCTGAGCTATCAATAAAAAATACATAGAACTCCAGAACTACGTGAGAGGCAACCAGAATGGATTTTTTTCCTTCGACTGAGCAGTAGATTGATGGCGCCACCAACCAAATGTTTTTTCTCCTAAATATGGATTTTTTTCGGCGTTCTGGTTGCCTCGGCACGAGTTCTGTTAAGTACCATTACAACTTTTCCTCATCAGACAAATATTTACACCGGCACACTCGAATAAATGTTGTAAAGTTGCCCCCCTCCCCGCCCCCAAAGAAAAAAATCGGCACTAACGCCAGAACTATCAATATAAACTACATGGAAATCCAGAACTATGTGAGAGGTAACCAGAACTGATTTTTTTCCTTCGATTGAGCAGTAGATTGATGGCGCGATAAAATGCTTTGAGTAGGCCCAAATGTTTTTTTTTTGTTTGAAAAATGAGCTTTTTTTGGAATTCTAGTTGCCTCCGCAAGAGTTCTGTTAAATATATTCTCAAGTTACATTCGAGTAAATTTTGTGGAGTTGACCCCACTAACAAAAACAGATCGGTACTAACACCAGAACTATCAATATAAACTAGATAGAAATCCAAAACTATGTGAGAGGTAACCAGAACTGATTTTTTCCCCTTCGATTGGCAGTAGATTGATGACGCGATGGAATGCTTTGAGTGAAATAAAATTTCTTTTTCGGAAAAATGATTTTCTTTTCGGAGTTCTGGTTGCCCCCGCAAGAGTTCTGTTGAATATCTTTACAACTTTTCCTCATCAGACAAATATTTACAACGGTACACTCTAGTAAATTATGTGAAGTTGCCCCCACAACGAAAAAAAAACCGTTAGTCACAACTGAGCTATCAATAAACAATACATAGAACTCCAGTACTATGTGAGCGGCAACCAGAACGGATTTTTTTCCTTCGACTGAGCAGTAGATTGATGGCGCGATGGAATGCTTTAGATGAAACCAAATTTTTTTTCTCGGAAAAATGGATTTTTTTCGGAGTTCTGGTTGCCCCCGCAAGAGTTCTGTTGAATATCTTTACAACTTTTACTCACCAGACAAATATTTACAACGGTACACTAGAGTAAATTTTGAGATGTTGCCCCCCAACGAAAAAAAACCGTTTGTCATTCCTGAGCTATCAATAAAAAATACATAGAACTCCAGAACTAGGTGAGAGGCAACCAGAATGGATTTTTTTCCTTCGACTGAGCAGTAGATTGATGGCGCCACCAACGAAATGTTTTTTCTCGTAAATATGGATTTTTTTTCGGAGTTCTGGTTGCTCCCGCAAGAGTTCTGTTGAATATCTCTAGAACTTTTCCTCATCAGAGAAATATTTACAACGGTACACTCTAGTAAATGTGTGAAGTTCTCCCCCCCCCCCAACCCCTAACCAAAAAAATCGGCACTAATACCAGAACTATCAATATAAACTACATAGAAATCCAGAACTATGTGAGAGGTAACCAGAACTGATTTTTTTTCCTTTGATTGAGCAGTAGATTCATGACGAGATGAAATGTGTCGAGTCAAAGCAAATTTTTTTTTCGGAAAAATGAATTTTATTTAGGAGTTCTGGTTGCCCCCGCAAGAGTTCTGTTGAATATCTTTACAACTTTTCCTCATCAGACAAATATTTACAACGGTACAATCGAGTAAATTTTGAGAAGTTGCCCCCCATCGAAAAAAAAACCGTTAGTCATAACTGAGCTATCAATAAACAATACATAGAACTCCAGAACTACGTGAGAGGCAACCAGAACGGATTTTTTTCCTTCGACTGAGCAGTAGATTGATGGCGCGATGGAATGCTTTAGATGAAACCAAATTTTTTTTCTCGGAAAAATGGATTTTTTTTCGGACTTCTGGTTGCCGCCGCAAGAGTTCTGTTAAGTATATTTCCAACTTTTCCTCATCAGACAAATATTTACACCGGTACACTCGAGTAAATTTTGTAAAGTTACCACCCTGCCCTAACGAAAAAAATCGGTACTGTCACCAGAACTATCAATATAAACTGCATAGAAATCCAGAACTATGTGAGAGGTAACCAGGACTGATTTTTTTCCCTTTGATTCAGCAGTAGATTGATGACGCGATGAAATGCTTTGTGTGGAACCAAATTTTTTTTTCGGAAAAATGAATTTCATTTCGGAGTTCTGGTTGCCCCCGCAAGAGTTCTGTTGAATATCTTTACAACTTTTCCTCATCAGACAAATATTTACAACGGTACACTAGAGAAAATTTTAAGACGTTGCCTCCCAACGAAGAAAAAACCGTTAGTCATAACTGAGCTATCAATAAAAAATACATAGAACTCCAGAACTACGCGAGAGGTAACCAGGACGGATTGTTTTCCTTCGACTGAGCAGTAGATTGGTGGCGCGATGGAATGCTTTAGATGAAACCAGATTTTTTTTCTCGGAAAAATGGATTTTTTTCGGAGTTGTGGTTGCCGCCGCAAGCGTTCTGTTAAGTATCTTTACAACTTTTGGTCATCAGACAAATATTTACACCGGTACACTGAAGTAAATATTGTAAAGTCGCCCCCCTCCGCCCCCTAACAAAAAAATCGGTACTAACACCAGAACTGTCAGTATAAATTACATAGAAATCTAGAACTATGTGAGAGGTATCCAGAACTGATTTTTTCCCTTCGATTGAGCAGTAGATTGATGACGCGATTAAATGCTTTGAGTGAAAACAAATTTTTTTTTTCAGAAATATGAATTTTATTTCGGAGTTCTGGTTGCCCCCACAAGAGTTCTGTTGAATATCTTTACAACTTTTCCACATCAGACAAATATTTACAACGGTACTCTAGAGTAAATTTTGAGAAGTTGCCCCCCAACGAAAAAAAAACCTTAGTCATAACTGAGCTATCAATAAAAAATACATAGAACTCCAGAACTACGTGACAGGCAAGCAGAACGGATTTTTTTCCTTCGTCTGAGCAGTACATTGATGGCGCGATGGAATGCTTTACATGAAACCAAATTTTTTTTTCTCGGAAAAATGGAGTTTTTTCGGAGTTTTGGTTGCCTCCGCAAGAGTTCTGTTACGTATCTTTGCAACTTTTCCTCATCAGACAAATATGTCCACCGGTACACTCAAGTAAATTTTGTGAAGTTCCCCCCTCCCAGCCCCTAACGAAAAAAATCGGTACTAACACCAGAACTATCAATATAAACTACATAGAAGTCCAGAACGATGTGAGAGGTAACCAGAAATGATTTTTTTCCTTCGATTGAGCAGTAGATTGATGACGCGATAAAATGCTTTGAGTGAAAACAAATTTTTTTTTTCGGAAAAATGAATTTTATTTCGGAGTTCTGGTTGCCCCCGCAAGAGTTCTGTTGAAAATCTTTAAAACTTTTACTCATCAGACAAATATTTACAACGGTACACTAGAGTAAATTTTGAGATGTTGCCCCCCAACGAAAAAAAACCGTTAGTCATTCCTGAGCTATCAATAAAAAATACATAGAACTCCAGAACTACGTGAGAGGCAACCAGAATGGATTTTTTTCCTTCGACTGAGCAGTAGATTGATGGCGCCACCAACCAAATGTTTTTTCTCGTAAATATGGATTTTTTTTCGGAGTTCTGGTTGCCTCGGCACGAGTTCTGTTAAGTACCATTACAACTTTTCCTCATCAGACAAATATTTACACCGGCACACTCGAATAAATGTTGTAAAGTTGCCCCCCTCCCCGCCCCCAAAGAAAAAAATCGGCACTAACGCCAGAACTATCAATATAAACTACATGGAAATCCAGAACTATGTGAGAGGTAACCAGAACTGATTTTTTTCCTTCGATTGAGCAGTAGATGGTGGCGCGATAAAATGCTTTGAGTAGGCCCAAATGTTTTTTTGTTTGAAAAATGAGCTTTTTTTGGAATTCTAGTTGCCTCCGCAAGAGTTCTGTTAAATATATTCTCAAGTTACATTCGAGTAAATTTTGTGGAGTTGACCCCACTAACAAAAAAAAATCGGTACTAACACCAGAACTATCAATATAAACTAGATAGAAATCCAAAACTATGTGAGAGGTAACCAGAACTGATTTTTTCCCCTTCGATTGGCAGTAGATTGATGACGCGATGGAATGCTTTGAGTGAAATCAAATTTCTTTTTCGGAAAAATGATTTTCTTTTCGGAGTTCTGGTTGCCCCCGCAAGAGTTCTGTTGAATATCTTTACAACTTTTCCTCATCAGACAAATATTTACAACGGTACACTCTAGTAAATTTTGTGAAGTTGCCCCCACAACGAAAAAAAAACCGTTAGTCACAACTGAGCTATCAATAAACAATACATAGAACTCCAGAACTATGTGAGCGGCAACCAGAACGGATTTTTTTCCTTCGACTGAGCAGTAGATTGATGGCGCGATGGAATGCTTTAGATGAAACCAAATTTTTTTTCTCGGAAAAATGGATTTTTTTTCGGAGTTCTGGTTGCCCCCGCAAGAGTTCTGTTGAATATCTTTACAACTTTTCCTCATCAGACAAATATTTACAACGGTACACTCTAGTAAATGTGTGAAGTTCTCCCCCCCCCCCAGCCCCTAACCAAAAAAATCGGCACTAATACCAGAACTATCAATATAAACTACATAGAAATCCAGAACTATGTGAGAGGTAACCAGAACTGATTTTTTTTCCATTGATTGAGCAGTAGATTCATGACGAGATGAAATGTTTCGAGTGAAAGCAAATTTTTGTTTCGGAAAAATGAATTTTATTTAGGAGTTCTGGTTGCCCCCGCAAGAGTTCTGTTGAATATCTTTACAACTTTTCTACATCAGACAAATATTTACAACGGTACAATCGAGTAAATTTTGAGATGTTGCCCCCCAACGAAAAAAAAACCGTTAGTCATAACTGAGCTATCAATAAACAATACATAGAACTCCAGAACTACGTGAGAGGCAACCAGAACGGATTTTTTTCCTTCGACTGAGCAGTAGATTGATGGCGCGATGGAATGCTTTAGATGAAACCAAATTTTTTTTCTCGGAAAAATGGATTTTTTTTCGGACTTCTGGTTGCCGCCGCAAGAGTTCTGTTAAGTATCTTTCCAACTTTTCCTCATCAGACAAATATTTACACCGGTACACTCGAGTAAATTTTGTAAAGTTACCACCCTGCCCTAACGAAAAAAATCGGTACTGTCACCAGAACTATCAATATAAACTGCATAGAAATCCAGAACTATGTGAGAGGTAACCAGGACTGATTTTTTTCCCTTTGATTCAGCAGTAGATTGATGACGCGATGAATTGCTTTGTGTGAAACCAAATTTTTTTTTCGGAAAAATGAATTTCATTTCGGAGTTCTGGTTGCCCCCGCAAGAGTTCTGTTGAATATCTTTACAACTTTTCCTCATCAGACAAATATTTACAACGGTACACTAGAGAAAATTTTAAGTCGTTGCCTCCCAACGAAGAAAAAACCGTTAGTCATAACTGAGCTGTCAATAAAAAATACATAGAACTCCAGAACTACGCGAGAGGTAGCCAGGACGGATTGTTTTCCTTCGACTGAGCAGTAGATTGGAGGCGCGATGGAATGCTTTAGATGAAACCAGATTTTTTTTCTCGGAAAAATGGATTTTTTTCGGAGTTGTGGTTGCCGCCGCAAGCGTTCTGTTAAGTATCTTTACAACTTTTGGTCATCAGACAAATATTTACACCGGTACACTGAAGTAAATATTGTAAAGTCGCCCCCCTCCGCCCCCTAACAAAAAAATCGGTACTAACACCAGAACTGTCAGTATAAATTACATAGAAATCTAGAACTATGTGAGAGGTATCCAGAACTGATTTTTTCCCTTCGATTGAGCAGTAGATTGATGACGCGATTAAATGCTTTGAGTGAAAACAAATTTTGTTTTTCGGAAATATGAATTTTATTTCGGAGTTCTGGTTGCCCCCACAAGAGTTCTGTTGAATATCTTTACAACTTTTCCACATCAGACAAATATTTACAACGGTACTCTAGAGAAAATTGTGAGAAGTTGCCCCCCAACGAAAAAAAAACGTTAGTCATAACTGAGCTATCAATAAAAAATACATAGAACTCCAGAACTACGTGACAGGCAAGCAGAACGGATTTTTTTCCTTCGACTGAGCAGTACATTGATGGCGCGATGGAATGCTTTACATGAAACCAAATTTTTTTTTCTCGGAAAAATGGAGTTTTTTCGGAGTTTTGGTTGCCTCCGCAAGAGCTCTGTTACGTATCTTTACAACTTTTCCTCATCAGACAAATATGTCCACCGGTACACTCAAGTAAATTTTGTGAAGTTCCCCCCTCCCAGCCCCTAACGAAAAAAATCGGTACTAACACCAGAACTATCAATATAAACTACATAGAAGTCCAGAACGATGTGAGAGGTAACCAGAAATGATTTTTTTCCTTCGATTGAGCAGTAGATTGATGACGCGATAAAATGCTTTGAGTGAAAACAAATTTTTTTTTTCAGAAAAATGAATTTTATTTCGGAGTTCTGGTTGCCCCCGCAAGAGTTCTGTTGAAAATCTTTAAAACTTTTACTCATCAGATAAATATTTACAACGGTACACTAGAGTAAATTTTGAGATGTTGCCCCCCAACGAAAAAAAAACCGTTAGTCATTCCTGAGCTATCAATAAAAAATACATAGAACTCCAGAACTACGTGAGAGGCAACCAGAATGGATTTTTTTCCTTCGACTGAGCAGTAGATTGATGGCGCCACCAACCAAATGTTTTTTCTCGTAAATATGGATTTTTTTTCGGAGTTCTGGTTGCCCCCGCAAGAGTTCTGTTGAATATCTCTACAACTTTTCCTCATCAGATAAATATTTACAACGGTACACTCTAGTAAATGTGTGAAGTTCTCCCCCCCCCCAGCCCCTAACCAAAAAAATCGGCACTAATACCAGAACTATCAATATAAACTACATAGAAATCCAGAACTATGTGAGAGGTAACCAGAACTGATTTTTTTTTCCTTTGATTGAGCAGTAGATTCATGACGAGATGAAATGTTTCGAGTGAAAGCAAATTTTTTTTTCGGAAAAATGAATTTTATTTAGGAGTTCTGGTTGCCCCCGCAAGAGTTCTGTTGAATATCTTTACAACTTTTCCTCATCAGACAAATATTTACAACGGTACAATCGAGTAAATTTTGAGTAGTTGCCCCCCATCGAAAAAAAAACCGTTAGTCATAACTGAGCTATCAATAAACAATACATAGAACTCCAGAACTACGTGAGAGGCAACCAGAACGGATTTTTTTCCTTCGACTGAGCAGTAGATTGATGGCGCGATGGAATGCTTTAGATGAAACCAAATTTTTTTTCTCGGAAAAATGGATTTTTTTTCGGACTTCTGGTTGCCGCCGCAAGAGTTCTGTTAAGTATATTTCCAACTTTTCCTCATCAGACAAATATTTACACCGGTACACTCGAGTAAATTTTGTAAAGTTACCACCCTGCCCTAACGAAAAAAATCGGTACTGTCACCAGAACTATCAATATAAACTGCATAGAAATCCAGAACTATGTGAGAGGTAACCAGGACTGATTTTTTTCCCTTTGATTCAGTAGTAGATTGATGACGCGATGAAATGCTTTGTGTGAAACCAAATTTTTTTTTCGGAAAAATGAATTTCATTTCGGAGTTCTGGTTGCCCCCGCAAGAGTTCTGTTGAATATCTTTACAACTTTTCCTCATCAGACAAATATTTACAACGGTACACTAGAGAAAATTTTAAGACGTTGCCTCCCAACGAAGAAAAAACCGTTAGTCATAACTGAGCTATCAATAAAAAATACATAGAACTCCAGAACTACGCGAGAGGTAACCAGGACGGATTGTTTTCCTTCGACTGAGCAGTAGATTGGTGGCGCGATGGAATGCTTTAGATGAAACCAGATTTTTTTTCTCGGAAAAATGGATTTTTTTCGGAGTTGTGGTTGCCGCCGCAAGCGTTCTGTTAAGTATCTTTACAACTTTTGGTCATCAGACAAATATTTACACCGGTACACTGAAGTAAATATTGTAAAGTCGCCCCCCTCCGCCCCCTAACAAAAAAATCGGTACTAACACCAGAACTGTCAGTATAAATTACATAGAAATCTAGAACTATGTGAGAGGTATCCAGAACTGATTTTTTCCCTTCGATTGAGCAGTAGATTGATGACGCGATTAAATGCTTTGAGTGAAAACAAATTTTGTTTTTCGGAAATATGAATTTTATTTCGGAGTTCTGGTTGCCCCCACAAGAGTTCTGTTGAATATCTTTACAACTTTTCCACATCAGACAAATATTTACAACGGTACTCTAGAGAAAATTTTGAGAAGTTGCCCCCCAACGAAAAAAAAACCTTAGTCATAACTGAGCTATCAATAAAAAATACATAGAACTCCAGATCTACGTGACAGGCAAGCAGAACGGATTTTTTTCCTTCGACTGAGCAGAACATTGATGGCGCGATGGAATGCTTTACATGAAACCAAATTTTTTTTTCTCGGAAAAATGGAGTTTTTTCGGAGTTTTGGTTGCCTCCGCAAGAGCTCTGTTACGTATCTTTACAACTTTTCCTCATCAGACAAATATGTCCACTGGTACACTCAAGTAAATTTTGTGAAGTTCCCCCCTCCCAGCCCCTAACGAAAAAAATCGGTACTAACACCAGAACTATCAATATAAACTACATAGAAGTCCAGAACGATGTGAGAGGTAACCAGAAATGATTTTTTTCCTTCGATTGAGCAGTAGATTGATGACGCGATAAAATGCTTTGAGTGAAAACAAATTTTTTTTTTCAGAAAAATGAATTTTATTTCGGAGTTCTGGTTGCCCCCGCAAGAGTTCTGTTGAAAATCTTTAAAACTTTTACTCATCAGATAAATATTTACAACGGTACACTAGAGTAAATTTTGAGATGTTGCCCCCCAACGAAAAAAAAACCGTTAGTCATTCCTGAGCTATCAATAAAAAATACATAGAACTCCAGAACTACGTGAGAGGCAACCAGAATGGATTTTTTTCCTTCGACTGAGCAGTAGATTGATGGCGCCACCAACCAAATGTTTTTTCTCGTAAATATGGATTTTTTTTCGGAGTTCTGGTTGCCCCCGCAAGAGTTCTGTTGAATATCTCTACAACTTTTCCTCATCAGATAAATATTTACAACGGTACACTCTAGTAAATGTGTGAAGTTCTCCCCCCCCCCCCCCCAGCCCCTAACCAAAAAAATCGGCACTAATACCAGAACTATCAATATAAACTACATAGAAATCCAGAACTATGTGAGAGGTAACCAGAACTGATTTTTTTTTCCTTTGATTGAGCAGTAGATTCATGACGAGATGAAATGTTTCGAGTGAAAGCAAATTTTTTTTTCGGAAAAATGAATTTTATTTAGGAGTTCTGGTTGCCCCCGCAAGAGTTCTGTTGAATATCTTTACAACTTTTCCTCATCAGACAAATATTTACAACGGTACAATCGAGTAAATTTTGAGAAGTTGCCCCCCATCGAAAAAAAACCGTTAGTCATAACTGAGCTATCAATAAACAATACATAGAACTCCAGAACTACGTGAGAGGCAACCAGAACGGATTTTTTTCCTTCGACTGAGCAGTAGATTGATGGCGCGATGGAATGCTTTAGATGAAACCAAATTTTTTTTCTCGGAAAAATGGATTTTTTTTCGGACTTCTGGTTGCCGCCGCAAGAGTTCTGTTAAGTATCTTTCCAACTTTTCCTCATCAGACAAATATTTACACCGGTACACTCGAGTAAATTTTGTAAAGTTACCACCCTGCCCTAACGAAAAAAATCGGTACTGTCACCAGAACTATCAATATAAACTGCATAGAAATCCAGAACTATGTGAGAGGTAACCAGGACTGATTTTTTTCCCTTTGATTCAGCAGTAGATTGATGACGCGATGAAATGCTTTGTGTGAAACCAAATTTTTTTTTCCGAAAAATGAATTTCATTTCGGAGTTCTGGTTGCCCCCGCAAGAGTTCTGTTGAATATCTTTACAACTTTTCCTCATCAGACAAATATTTACAACGGTACACTAGAGAAAATTTTAAGACGTTGCCTCCCAACGAAGAAAAAACCGTTAGTCATAACTGAGCTATCAATAAAAAATACATAGAACTCCAGAACTACGCGAGAGGTAACCAGGACGGATTGTTTTCCTTCGACTGAGCAGTAGATTGGTGGCGCGATGGAATGCTTTAGATGAAACCAGATTTTTTTTCTCGGAAAAATGGATTTTTTTCGGAGTTGTGGTTGCCGCCGCAAGCGTTCTGTTAAGTATCTTTACAACTTTTGGTCATCAGACAAATATTTACACCGGTACACTGAAGTAAATATTGTAAAGTCGCCCCCCTCCGCCCCCTAACAAAAAAATCGGTACTAACACCAGAACTGTCAGTATAAATTACATCGAAATCTAGAACTATGTGAGAGGTATCCAGAACTGATTTTTTCCCTTCGATTGAGCAGTAGATTGATGACGCGATTAAATGCTTTGAGTGAAAACAAATTTTTTTTTTCAGAAATATGAATTTTATTTCGGAGTTCTGGTTGCCCCCACAAGAGTTCTGTTGAATATCTTTAGAACTTTTCCACATCAGACAAATATTTACAACGGTACTCTAGAGTAAATTTTGAGAAGTTGCCCCCCAACGAAAAAAAAACGTTAGTCATAACTGAGCTATCAATAAAAAATACATAGAACTCCAGAACTACGTGACAGGCAAGCAGAACGGATTTTTTTCCTTCGTCTGAGCAGTACATTGATGGCGCGATGGAATGCTTTACATGAAACCAAATTTTTTTTTCTCGGAAAAATGGAGTTTTTTCGGAGTTTTGGTTGCCTCCGCAAGAGTTCTGTTACGTATCTTTGCAACTTTTCCTCATCAGACAAATATGTCCACCGGTACACTCAAGTAAATTTTGTGAAGTTCCCCCCTCCCAGCCCCTAACGAAAAAAATCGGTACTAACACCAGAACTATCAATATAAACTACATAGAAGTCCAGAACGATGTGAGAGGTAACCAGAAATGATTTTTTTCCTTCGATTGAGCAGTAGATTGATGACGCGATAAAATGCTTTGAGTGAAAACAAATTTTTTTTTTCGGAAAAATGAATTTTATTTCGGAGTTCTGGTTGCCCCCGCAAGAGTTCTGTTGAAAATCTTTAAAACTTTTACTCATCAGACAAATATTTACAACGGTACACTAGAGTAAATTTTGAGATGTTGCCCCCCAACGAAAAAAAACCGTTAGTCATTCCTGAGCTATCAATAAAAAATACATAGAACTCCAGAACTACGTGAGAGGCAACCAGAATGGATTTTTTTCCTTCGACTGAGCAGTAGATTGATGGCGCCACCAACCAAATGTTTTTTCTCGTAAATATGGATTTTTTTTCGGAGTTCTGGTTGCCTCGGCACGAGTTCTGTTAAGTACCATTACAACTTTTCCTCATCAGACAAATATTTACACCGGCACACTCGAATAAATGTTGTAAAGTTGCCCCCCTCCCCGCCCCCAAAGAAAAAAATCGGCACTAACGCCAGAACTATCAATATAAACTACATGGAAATCCAGAACTATGTGAGAGGTAACCAGAACTGATTTTTTTCCTTCGATTGAGCAGTAGATGGTGGCGCGATAAAATGCTTTGAGTAGGCCCAAATGTTTTTTTGTTTGAAAAATGAGCTTTTTTTGGAATTCTAGTTGCCTCCGCAAGAGTTCTGTTAAATATATTCTCAAGTTACATTCGAGTAAATTTTGTGGAGTTGACCCCACTAACAAAAAAAAATCGGTACTAACACCAGAACTATCAATATAAACTAGATAGAAATCCAAAACTATGTGAGAGGTAACCAGAACTGATTTTTTCCCCTTCGATTGGCAGTAGATTGATGACGCGATGGAATGCTTTGAGTGAAATCAAATTTCTTTTTCGGAAAAATGATTTTCTTTTCGGAGTTCTGGTTGCCCCCGCAAGAGTTCTGTTGAATATCTTTACAACTTTTCCTCATCAGACAAATATTTACAACGGTACACTCTAGTAAATTTTGTGAAGTTGCCCCCACAACGAAAAAAAAACCGTTAGTCACAACTGAGCTATCAATAAACAATACATAGAACTCCAGAACTATGTGAGCGGCAACCAGAACGGATTTTTTTCCTTCGACTGAGCAGTAGATTGATGGCGCGATGGAATGCTTTAGATGAAACCAAATTTTTTTTCTCGGAAAAATGGATTTTTTTCGGAGTTCTGGTTGCCCCCGCAAGAGTTCTGTTGAATATCTTTACAACTTTTCCTCATCAGACAAATATTTACAACGGTACACTCTAGTAAATGTGTGAAGTTCTCCCCCCCCCCCCAGCCCCTAACCAAAAAAATCGGCACTAATACCAGAACTATCAATATAAACTACATAGAAATCCAGAACTATGTGAGAGGTAACCAGAACTGATTTTTTTTCCATTGATTGAGCAGTAGATTCATGACGAGATGAAATGTTTCGAGTGAAAGCAAATTTTTTTTTCGGAAAAATGAATTTTATTTAGGAGTTCTGGTTGCCCCCGCAAGAGTTCTGTTGAATATCTTTACAACTTTTCCACATCAGACAAATATTTACAACGGTACAATCGAGTAAATTTTGAGAAGTTGCCCCCCATCGAAAAAAAAACCGTTAGTCATAACTGAGCTATCAACAAACAATACATAGAACTCCAGAACTACGTGAGAGGCAACCAGAACGGATTTTTTTCCTTCGACTGAGCAGTAGATTGATGGCGCGATGGAATGCTTTAGATGAAACCAAATTTTTTTTCTCGGAAAAATGGATTTTTTTTCGGACTTCTGGTTGCCGCCGCAAGAGTTCTGTTAAGTATCTTTCCAACTTTTCCTCATCAGACAAATATTTACACCGGTACACTCGAGTAAATTTTGTAAAGTTACCACCCTGCCCTAACGAAAAAAATCGGTACTGTCACCAGAACTATCAATATAAACTGCATAGAAATCCAGAACTATGTGAGAGGTAACCAGGACTGATTTTTTTCCCTTTGATTCAGCAGTAGATTGATGACGCGATGAAATGCTTTGTGTGAAACCAAATTTTTTTTTCGGAAAAATGAATTTCATTTCGGAGTTCTGGTTGCCCCCGCAAGAGTTCTGTTGAATATCTTTAGAACTTTTCCTCATCAGACAAATATTTACAACGGTACACTAGAGAAAATTTTAAGACGTTGCCCCCCAACGAAGAAAAAACCGTTAGTCATAACTGAGCTATCAATAAAAAATACATAGAACTCCAGAACTACGCGAGAGGCAACCACGACGGATTGTTTTCCTTCGACTGAGCAGTAGATTGGTGGCGCGATGGAATGCTTTAGATGAAACCAGATTTTTTTTCTCGGAAAAATGGATTTTTTTCGGAGTTGTGGTTGCCGCCGCAAGAGTTCTGTTAAGTATCTTTACAACTTTTGGTCATCAGACAAATATTTACACCGGTACACTGAAGTAAATATTGTAAAGTCGCCCCCCTCCGCCCCCTAACAAAAAAATCGGTACTAACACCAGAACTGTCAGTATAAATTACATAGAAATCTAGAACTATGTGAGAGGTATCCAGAACTGATTTTTTCCCTTCGATTGAGCAGTAGATTGATGACGCGATTAAATGCTTTGAGTGAAAACAAATTTTGTTTTTCGGAAATATGAATTTTATTTCGGAGTTCTGGTTGCCCCCACAAGAGTTCTGTTGAATATCTTTACAACTTTTCCACATCAGACAAATATTTACAGCGGTACTCTAGAGAAAATTTTGAGAAGTTGCCCCCCAACGAAAAAAAAACGTTAGTCATAACTGAGCTATCAATAAAAAATACATAGAACTCCAGACCTACGTGACAGGCAAGCAGAACGGATTTTTTTCCTTCGACTGAGCAGTACATTGATGGCGCGATGGAATGCTTTACATGAAACCAAATTTTTTTTTCTCGGAAAAATGGAGTTTTTTCGGAGTTTTGGTTGCCTCCGCAAGAGCTCTGTTACGTATCTTTACAACTTTTCCTCATCAGACAAATATGTCCACCGGTACACTCAAGTAAATTTTGTGAAGTTCCCCCCTCCCAGCCCCTAACGAAAAAAATCGGTACCAACACCAGAACTATCAATATAAACTACATAGAAGTCCAGAACGATGTGAGAGGTAACCAGAAATGATTTTTTTCCTTCGATTGAGCAGTAGATTGATGACGCGATAAAATGCTTTGAGTGAAAACAAATTTTTTTTTTCGGAAAAATGAATTTTATTTCGGAGTTCTGGTTGCCCCCGCAAGAGTTCTGTTGAAAATCTTTAAAACTTTTACTCATCAGACAAATATTTACAACGGTACACTAGAGTAAATTTTGAGATGTTTCCCCCCAACGAAAAAAAAACCGTTAGTCATTCCTGAGCTATCAATAAAAAATACATAGAACTCCAGAACTACGTGAGAGGCAACCAGAACGGATTTTTTTCCTTCGACTGAGCAGTAGATTGATGGCGCGATGGAATGCTTTAGATGAAACCAAATTTTTTTTCTCGGAAAAATGGATTTTTTTTCGGACTTCTGGTTGCCGCCGCAAGAGTTCTGTTAAGTATCTTTCCAACTTTTCCTCATCAGACAAATATTTACACCGGTACACTCGAGTAAATTTTGTAAAGTTACCACCCTGCCCTAACGAAAAAAATCGGTACTGTCACCAGAACTATCAATATAAACTGCATAGAAATCCAGAACTATGTGAGAGGTAACCAGGACTGATTTTTTTCCCTTTGATTCAGCAGTAGATTGATGACGCGATGAAATGCTTTGTGTGAAACCAAATTTTTTTTTCGGAAAAATGAATTTCATTTCGGAGTTCTGGTTGCCCCCGCAAGAGTTCTGTTGAATATCTTTACAACTTTTCCTCATCAGACAAATATTTACAACGGTACACTAGAGAAAATTTTAAGACGTTGCCTCCCAACGAAGAAAAACCCGTTAGTCATAACTGAGCTATCAATAAAAAATACATAGAACTCCAGAACTACGCGAGAGGTAACCAGGACGGATTGTTTTCCTTCGACTGAGCAGTAGATTGGTGGCGCGATGGAATGCTTTAGATGAAACCAGATTTTTTTTCTCGGAAAAATGGATTTTTTTCGGAGTTGTGGTTGCCGCCGCAAGCGTTCTGTTAAGTATCTTTACAACTTTTGGTCATCAGACAAATATTTACACCGGTACACTGAAGTAAATATTGTAAAGTCGCCCCCCTCCGCCCCCTAACAAAAAAATCGGTACTAACACCAGAACTGTGAGTATAAATTACATAGAAATCTATAACTATGTGAGAGGTATCCAGAACTGATTTTTTCCCTTCGATTGAGCAGTAAATTGATGACGCGATTAAATGCTTTGAGTGAAAACAAATTTTTTTTTTCGGAAATATGAATTTTATTTCGGAGTTCTGGTTGCCCCCACAAGAGTTCTGTTGAATATCTTTACAACTTTTCCACATCAGACAAATATTTACAACGGTACTCTAGAGAAAATTTTGAGAAGTTGCCCCCCAACGAAAAAAAACGTTAGTCATAACTGAGCTATCAATAAAAAATACATAGAACTCCAGAACTACGTGACAGGCAAGCAGAACGGATTTTTTTCCTTCGACTGAGCAGTACATTGATGGCGCGATGGAATGCTTTACATGAAACCAAATTTTTTTTTCTCGGAAAAATGGAGTTTTTTCGGAGTTTTGGTTGCCTCCGCAAGAGCTCTGTTACGTATCTTTACAACTTTTCCTCATCAGACAAATATGTCCACCGGTACACTCAAGTAAATTTTGTGAAGTTCCCCCCTCCCAACCCCTAACGAAAAAAATCGGTACTAACACCAGAACTATCAATATAAACTACATAGAAGTCCAGAACGATGTGAGAGGTAACCAGAAATGATTTTTTTCCTTCGATTGAGCAGTAGATTGATGACGCGATAAAATGCTTTGAGTGAAAACAAATTTTTTTTTTCGGAAAAATGAATTTTATTTCGGAGTTCTGGTTGCCCCCGCAAGAGTTCTGTTGAAAATCTTTAAAACTTTTACTCATCAGACAAATATTTACAACGGTACACTAGAGTAAAATTTGAGATGTTGCCCCCCAACGAAAAAAAAACCGTTAGTCATTCCTGAGCTATCAATAAAAAATACATAGAACTCCAGAACTACGTGAGAGGCAACCAGAATGGATTTTTTTCCTTCGACTGAGCAGTAGATTGATGGCGCCACCAACCAAATGTTTTTTCTCCTAAATATGGATTTTTTTCGGCGTTCTGGTTGCCTCGGCACGAGTTCTGTTAAGTACCATTACAACTTTTCCTCATCAGACAAATATTTACACCGGCACACTCGAATAAATGTTGTAAAGTTGCCCCCCTCCCCGCCCCCAAAGAAAAAAATCGGCACTAACGCCAGAACTATCAATATAAACTACATGGAAATCCAGAACTATGTGAGAGGTAACCAGAACTGATTTTTTTCCTTCGATTGAGCAGTAGATTGATGGCGCGATAAAATGCTTTGAGTAGGCCCAAATGTTTTTTTTTTGTTTGAAAAATGAGCTTTTTTTGGAATTCTAGTTGCCTCCGCAAGAGTTCTGTTAAATATATTCTCAAGTTACATTCGAGTAAATTTTGTGGAGTTGACCCCACTAACAAAAACAGATCGGTACTACCACCAGAACTATCAATATAAACTAGATAGAAATCCAAAACTATGTGAGAGGTAACCAGAACTGATTTTTTCCCCTTCGATTGGCAGTAGATTGATGACGCGATGGAATGCTTTGAGTGAAATAAAATTTCTTTTTCGGAAAAATGATTTTCTTTTCGGAGTTCTGGTTGCCCCCGCAAGAGTTCTGTTGAATATCTTTACAACTTTTCCTCATCAGACAAATATTTACAACGGTACACTAGAGAACATTTTAAGACGTTGCCCCCCATCGAAGAAAAAACCGTTAGTCATAACTGAGCTATCAATAAAAAAATACATAGAACTCCAGAACTACGCGAGAGGCAACCAGGACGGATTGTTTTCCTTCGACTGAGCCGTAGATTGGTGGCGCGATGGAATGCTTTAGATGAAACCAGATTTTTTTGCTCGGAAAAATGGATTTTTTTCGGAGTTGTGGTTGCCGCCGCAAGAGTTCTGTTAAGTATCTTTACAACTTTTGGTCATCAGACAAATATTTACACCGGTACACTGAAGTAAATATTGTAAAGTCGCCCCCCTCCGCCCCCTAACAAAAAAATCGGTACTAGCACCAGAACTGTCAGTATAAATTACATAGAAATCTAGAACTATGTGAGAGGTATCCAGAACTGATTTTTTCCCTTCGATTGAGCAGTAGATTGATGACGCGATTAAATGCTTTGAGTGAAAACAAATTTTTTTTTTCGGAAATATGAATTTTATTTCGGAGTTCTGGTTGCCCCCACAAGAGTTCTGTTGAATATCTTTACAACTTTTCCACATCAGACAAATATTTACAACGGTACTCTAGAGAAAATTTTGAGAAGTTGCCCCCCAACGAAAAAAAAACGTTAGTCATAACTGAGCTATCAATAAAAAATACATAGAACTCCAGAACTACGTGACAGGCAAGCAGAACGGATTTTTTTCCTTCGACTGAGCAGTACATTGATGGCGCGATGGAATGCTTTACATGAAACCAAATTTTTTTTTCTCGGAAAAATGGAGTTTTTTCGGAGTTTTGGTTGCCTCCGCAAGAGCTCTGTTACGTATCTTTACAACTTTTCCTCATCAGACAAATATGTCCACCGGTACACTCAAGTAAATTTTGTGAAGTTCCCCCCTCCCAGCCCCTAACGAAAAAAATCGGTACTAACACCAGAACTATCAATATAAACTACATAGAAGTCCAGAACGATGTGAGAGGTAACCAGAAATGATTTTTTTCCTTCGATTGAGCAGTAGATTGATGACGCGATAAAATGCTTTGAGTGAAAACAAATTTTTTTTTTCGGAAAAATGAATTTTATTTCGGAGTTCTGGTTGCCCCCGCAAGAGTTCTGTTGAAAATCTTTAAAACTTTTACTCATCAGACAAATATTTACAACGGTACACTAGAGTAAATTTTGAGATGTTGCCCCCCAACGAAAAAAAACCGTTAGTCATTCCTGAGCTATCAATAAAAAATACATAGAACTCCAGAACTACGTGAGAGGCAACCAGAATGGATTTTTTTCCTTCGACTGAGCAGTAGATTGATGGCGCCACCAACCAAATGTTTTTTCTCGTAAATATGGATTTTTTTTCGGAGTTCTGGTTGCCTCGGCACGAGTTCTGTTAAGTACCATTACAACTTTTCCTCATCAGACAAATATTTACACCGGCACACTCGAATAAATGTTGTAAAGTTGCCCCCCTCCCCGCCCCCAAAGAAAACAATCGGCACTAACGCCAGAACTATCAATATAAACTACATGGAAATCCAGAACTATGTGAGAGGTAACCAGAACTGATTTTTTTCCTTCGATTGAGCAGTAGATGGTGGCGCGATAAAATGCTTTGAGTAGGCCCAAATGTTTTTTTGTTTGAAAAATGAGCTTTTTTTGGAATTCTAGTTGCCTCCGCAAGAGTTCTGTTAAATATATTCTCAAGTTACATTCGAGTAAATTTGGTGGAGTTGACCCCACTAACAAAAAAAAATCGGTACTAACACCAGAACTATCAATATAAACTAGATAGAAATCCAAAACTATGTGAGAGGTAACCAGAACTGATTTTTTCCCCTTCGATTGGCAGTAGATTGATGACGCGATGGAATGCTTTGAGTGAAATCAAATTTCTTTTTCGGAAAAATGATTTTCTTTTCGGAGTTCTGGTTGCCCCCGCAAGAGTTCTGTTGAATATCTTTACAACTTTTCCTCATCAGACAAATATTTACAACGGTACACTCTAGTAAATTTTGTGAAGTTGCCCCCACAACGAAAAAAAAACCGTTAGTCACAACTGAGCTATCAATAAACAATACATAGAACTCCAGAACTATGTGAGCGGCAACCAGAACGGATTTTTTTCCTTCGACTGAGCAGTAGATTGATGGCGCGATGGAATGCTTTAGATGAAACCAAATTTTTTTTCTCGGAAAAATGGATTTTTTTCGGAGTTCTGGTTGCCCCCGCAAGAGTTCTGTTGAATATCTTTACAACTTTTCCTCATCAGACAAATATTTACTACGGTACACTCTAGTAAATGTGTGAAGTTCTCCCCCCCCCCCAGCCCCTAACCAAAAAAATCGGCACTAATACCAGAACTATCAATATAAACTACATAGAAATCCAGAACTATGTGAGAGGTAACCAGAACTGATTTTTTTTCCATTGATTGAGCAGTAGATTCATGACGAGATGAAATGTTTCGAGTGAAAGCAAATTTTTTTTTCGGAAAAATGAATTTTATTTAGGAGTTCTGGTTGCCCCCGCAAGAGTTCTGTTGAATATCTTTACAACTTTTCCACATCAGACAAATATTTACAACGGTACAATCGAGTAAATTTTGAGAAGTTGCCCCCCATCGAAAAAAAAACCGTTAGTCATAACTGAGCTATCAACAAACAATACATAGAACTCCAGAACTACGTGAGAGGCAACCAGAACGGATTTTTTTCCTTCGACTGAGCAGTAGATTGATGGCGCGATGGAATGCTTTAGATGAAACCAAATTTTTTTTCTCGGAAAAATGGATTTTTTTTCGGACTTCTGGTTGCCGCCGCAAGAGTTCTGTTAAGTATCTTTCCAACTTTTCCTCATCAGACAAATATTTACACCGGTACACTCGAGTAAATTTTGTAAAGTTACCACCCTGCCCTAACGAAAAAAATCGGTACTGTCACCAGAACTATCAATATAAACTGCATAGAAATCCAGAACTATGTGAGAGGTAACCAGGACTGATTTTTTTCCCTTTGATTCAGCAGTAGATTGATGACGCGATGAAATGCTTTGTGTGAAACCAAATTTTTTTTTCGGAAAAATGAATTTCATTTCGGAGTTCTGGTTGCCCGCGCAAGAGTTCTGTTGAATATCTTTACAACTTTTCCTCATCAGACAAATATTTACAACGGTACACTAGAGAAAATTTTAAGACGTTGCCTCCCAACGAAGAAAAAACCGTTAGTCATAACTGAGCTATCAATAAAAAATACATAGAACTCCAGAACTACGCGAGAGGTAACCAGGACGGATTGTTTTCCTTCGACTGAGCAGTAGATTGGTGGCGCGATGGAATGCTTTAGATGAAACCAGATTTTTTTTCTCGGAAAAATGGATTTTTTTCGGAGTTGTGGTTGCCGCCGCAAGCGTTCTGTTAAGTATCTTTACAACTTTTGGTCATCAGACAAATATTTACACCGGTACACTGAAGTAAATATTGTAAAGTCGCCCCCCTCCGCCCCCTAACAAAAAAATCGGTACTAACACCAGAACTGTCAGTATAAATTACATAGAAATCTAGAACTATGTGAGAGGTATCCAGAACTGATTTTTTCCCTTCGATTGAGCAGTAGATTGATGACGCGATTAAATGCTTTGAGTGAAAACAAATTTTGTTTTTCGGAAATATGAATTTTATTTCGGAGTTCTGGTTGCCCCCACAAGAGTTCTGTTGAATATCTTTACAACTTTTCCACATCAGACAAATATTTACAACGGTACTCTAGAGAAAATTTTGAGAAGTTGCCCCCCAACGAAAAAAAAACGTTAGTCATAACTGAGCTATCAATAAAAAATATATAGAACTCCAGAACTACGTGACAGGCAAGCAGAACGGATTTTTTTCCTTCGACTGAGCAGTACATTGATGGCGCGATGGAATGCTTTACATGAAACCAAATTTATTTTTCTCGGAAAAATGGAGTTTTTTCGGAGTTTTGGTTGCCTCCGCAAGAGCTCTGTTACGTATCTTTACAACTTTTCCTCATCAGACAAATATGTCCACCGGTACACTCAAGTAAATTTTGTGAAGTTCCCCCCTCCCAGCCCCTAACGAAAAAAATCGGTACTAACACCAGAACTATCAATATAAACTACATAGAAGTCCAGAACGATGTGAGAGGTAACCAGAAATGATTTTTTTCCTTCGATTGAGCAGTAGATTGATGACGCGATAAAATGCTTTGAGTGAAAACAAATTTTTTTTTTCGGAAAAATGAATTTTATTTCGGAGTTCTGGTTGCCCCCGCAAGAGTTCTGTTGAAAATCTTTAAAACTTTTACTCATCAGACAAATATTTACAACGGTACACTAGAGTAAATTTTGAGATGTTGCCCCCCAACGAAAAAAAACCGTTAGTCATTCCTGAGCTATCAATAAAAAATACATAGAACTCCAGAACTACGTGAGAGGCAACCAGAATGGATTTTTTTCCTTCGACTGAGCAGTAGATTGATGGCGCCACCAACCAAATGTTTTTTCTCGTAAATATGGATTTTTTTTCGGAGTTCTGGTTGCCTCGGCACGAGTTCTGTTAAGTACCATTACAACTTTTCCTCATCAGACAAATATTTACACCGGCACACTCGAATAAATGTTGTAAAGTTGCCCCCCTCCCCGCCCCCAAAGAAAACAATCGGCACTAACGCCAGAACTATCAATATAAACTACATGGAAATCCAGAACTATGTGAGAGGTAACCAGAACTGATTTTTTTCCTTCGATTGAGCAGTAGATGGTGGCGCGATAAAATGCTTTGAGTAGGCCCAAATGTTTTTTTGTTTGAAAAATGAGCTTTTTTTGGAATTCTAGTTGCCTCCGCAAGAGTTCTGTTAAATATATTCTCAAGTTACATTCGAGTAAATTTTGTGGAGTTGACCCCACTAACAAAAAAAAATCGGTACTAACACCAGAACTATCAATATAAACTAGATAGAAATCCAAAACTATGTGAGAGGTAACCAGAACTGATATTTTCCCCTTCGATTGGCAGTAGATTGATGACGCGATGGAATGCTTTGAGTGAAATCAAATTTCTTTTTCGGAAAAATGATTTTCTTTTCGGAGTTCTGGTTGCCCCCGCAAGAGTTCTGTTGAATATCTTTACAACTTTTCCTCATCAGACAAATATTTACAACGGTACACTCTAGTAAATTTTGTGAAGTTGCCCCCACAACGAAAAAAAAACCGTTAGTCACAACTGAGCTATCAATAAACAATACATAGAACTCCAGAACTATGTGAGCGGCAACCAGAACGGATTTTTTTCCTTCGACTGAGCAGTAGATTGATGGCGCGATGGAATGCTTTAGATGAAACCAAATTTTTTTTCTCGGAAAAATGGATTTTTTTCGGAGTTCTGGTTGCCCCCGCAAGAGTTCTGTTGAATATCTTTACAACTTTTCCTCATCAGACAAATATTTACTACGGTACACTCTAGTAAATGTGTGAAGTTCTCCCCCCCCCCCCCAGCCCCTAACCAAAAAAATCGGCACTAATACCAGAACTATCAATATAAACTACATAGAAATCCAGAACTATGTGAGAGGTAACCAGAACTGATTTTTTTTCCATTGATTGAGCAGTAGATTCATGACGAGATGAAATGTTTCGAGTGAAAGCAAATTTTTTTTTCGGAAAAATGAATTTTATTTAGGAGTTCTGGTTGCCCCCGCAAGAGTTCTGTTGAATATCTTTACAACTTTTCCACATCAGACAAATATTTACAACGGTACAATCGAGTAAATTTTGAGAAGTTGCCCCCCATCGAAAAAAAAACCGTTAGTCATAACTGAGCTATCAACAAACAATACATAGAACTCCAGAACTACGTGAGAGGCAACCAGAACGGATTTTTTTCCTTCGACTGAGCAGTAGATTGATGGCGCGATGGAATGCTTTAGATGAAACCAAATTTTTTTTCTCGGAAAAATGGATTTTTTTTCGGACTTCTGGTTGCCGCCGCAAGAGTTCTGTTAAGTATCTTTCCAACTTTTCCTCATCAGACAAATATTTACACCGGTACACTCGAGTAAATTTTGTAAAGTTACCACCCTGCCCTAACGAAAAAAATCGGTACTGTCACCAGAACTATCAATATAAACTGCATAGAAATCCAGAACTATGTGAGAGGTAACCAGGACTGATTTTTTTCCCTTTGATTCAGCAGTAGATTGATGACGCGATGAAATGCTTTGTGTGAAACCAAATTTTTTTTTCGGAAAAATGAATTTCATTTCGGAGTTCTGGTTGCCCGCGCAAGAGTTCTGTTGAATATCTTTACAACTTTTCCTCATCAGACAAATATTTACAACGGTACACTAGAGAAAATTTTAAGACGTTGCCTCCCAACGAAGAAAAAACCGTTAGTCATAACTGAGCTATCAATAAAAAATACATAGAACTCCAGAACTACGCGAGAGGTAACCAGGACGGATTGTTTTCCTTCGACTGAGCAGTAGATTGGTGGCGCGATGGAATGCTTTAGATGAAACCAGATTTTTTTTCTCGGAAAAATGGATTTTTTTCGGAGTTGTGGTTGCCGCCGCAAGCGTTCTGTTAAGTATCTTTACAACTTTTGGTCATCAGACAAATATTTACACCGGTACACTGAAGTAAATATTGTAAAGTCGCCCCCCTCCGCCCCCTAACAAAAAAATCGGTACTAACACCAGAACTGTCAGTATAAATTACATAGAAATCTAGAACTATGTGAGAGGTATCCAGAACTGATTTTTTCCCTTCGATTGAGCAGTAGATTGATGACGCGATTAAATGCTTTGAGTGAAAACAAATTTTGTTTTTCGGAAATATGAATTTTATTTCGGAGTTCTGGTTGCCCCCACAAGAGTTCTGTTGAATATCTTTACAACTTTTCCACATCAGACAAATATTTACAACGGTACTCTAGAGAAAATTTTGAGAAGTTGCCCCCCAACGAAAAAAAAACGTTAGTCATAACTGAGCTATCAATAAAAAATACATAGAACTCCAGAACTACGTGACAGGCAAGCAGAACGGATTTTTTTCCTTCGACTGAGCAGTACATTGATGGCGCGATGGAATGCTTTACATGAAACCAAATTTTTTTTTCTCGGAAAAATGGAGTTTTTTCGGAGTTTTGGTTGCCTCCGCAAGAGCTCTGTTACGTATCTTTACAACTTTTCCTCATCAGACAAATATGTCCACCGGTACACTCAAGTAAATTTTGTGAAGTTCCCCCCTCCCAGCCCCTAACGAAAAAAATCGGTACTAACACCAGAACTATCAATATAAACTACATAGAAGTCCAGAACGATGTGAGAGGTAACCAGAAATGATTTTTTTCCTTCGATTGAGCAGTAGATTGATGACGCGATAAAATGCTTTGAGTGAAAACAAATTTTTTTTTTCGGAAAAATGAATTTTATTTCGGAGTTCTGGTTGCCCCCGCAAGAGTTCTGTTGAAAATCTTTAAAACTTTTACTCATCAGACAAATATTTACAACGGTACACTAGAGTAAAATTTGAGATGTTGCCCCCCAACGAAAAAAAAACCGTTAGTCATTCCTGAGCTATCAATAAAAAATACATAGAACTCCAGAACTACGTGAGAGGCAACCAGAATGGATTTTTTTCCTTCGACTGAGCAGTAGATTGATGGCGCCACCAACCAAATGTTTTTTCTCCTAAATATGGATTTTTTTCGGCGTTCTGGTTGCCTCGGCACGAGTTCTGTTAAGTACCATTACAACTTTTCCTCATCAGACAAATATTTACACCGGCACACTCGAATAAATGTTGTAAAGTTGCCCCCCTCCCCGCCCCCAAAGAAAAAAATCGGCACTAACGCCAGAACTATCAATATAAACTACATGGAAATCCAGAACTATGTGAGAGGTAACCAGAACTGATTTTTTTCCTTCGATTGAGCAGTAGATTGATGGCGCGATAAAATGCTTTGAGTAGGCCCAAATGTTTTTTTTTTGTTTGAAAAATGAGCTTTTTTTGGAATTGTAGTTGCCTCCGCAAGAGTTCTGTTAAATATATTCTCAAGTTACATTCGAGTAAATTTTGTGGAGTTGACCCCACTAACAAAAACAGATCGGTACTAACACCAGAACTATCAATATAAACTAGATAGAAATCCAAAACTATGTGAGAGGTAACCAGAACTGATTTTTTCCCCTTCGATTGGCAGTAGATTGATGACGCGATGGAATGCTTTGAGTGAAATAAAATTTCTTTTTCGGAAAAATGATTTTCTTTTCGGAGTTCTGGTTGCCCCCGCAAGAGTTCTGTTGAATATCTTTACAACTTTTCCTCATCAGACAAATATTTACAACGGTACACTCTAGTAAATTTTGTGAAGTTGCCCCCACAACGAAAAAAAAACCGTTAGTCACAACTGAGCTATCAATAAACAATACATAGAACTCCAGTACTATGTGAGCGGCAACCAGAACGGATTTTTTTCCTTCGACTGAGCAGTAGATTGATGGCGCGATGGAATGCTTTAGATGAAACCAAATTTTTTTTCTCGGAAAAATGGATTTTTTTCGGAGTTCTGGTTGCCCCCGCAAGAGTTCTGTTGAATATCTTTACAACTTTTACTCACCAGACAAATATTTACAACGGTACACTAGAGTAAATTTTGAGATGTTGCCCCCCAACGAAAAAAAACCGTTTGTCATTCCTGAGCTATCAATAAAAAATACATAGAACTCCAGAACTAGGTGAGAGGCAACCAGAATGGATTTTTTTCCTTCGACTGAGCAGTAGATTGATGGCGCCACCAACGAAATGTTTTTTCTCGTAAATATGGATTTTTTTTCGGAGTTCTGGTTGCTCCCGCAAGAGTTCTGTTGAATATCTCTAGAACTTTTCCTCATCAGAGAAATATTTACAACGGTACACTCTAGTAAATGTGTGAAGTTCTCCCCCCCCCCAACCCCTAACCAAAAAAATCGGCACTAATACCAGAACTATCAATATAAACTACATAGAAATCCAGAACTATGTGAGAGGTAACCAGAACTGATTTTTTTTCCTTTGATTGAGCAGTAGATTCATGACGAGATGAAATGTGTCGAGTCAAAGCAAATTTTTTTTTCGGAAAAATGAATTTTATTTAGGAGTTCTGGTTGCCCCCGCAAGAGTTCTGTTGAATATCTTTACAACTTTTCCTCATCAGACAAATATTTACAACGGTACAATCGAGTAAATTTTGAGAAGTTGCCCCCCATCGAAAAAAAAACCGTTAGTCATAACTGAGCTATCAATAAACAATACATAGAACTCCAGAACTACGTGAGAGGCAACCAGAACGGATTTTTTTCCTTCAACTGAGCAGTAGATTGATGGCGCGATGGAATGCTTTAGATGAAACCAAATTTTTTTCTCGGAAAAATGGATTTTTTTTCGGACTTCTGGTTGCCGCCGCACGAGTTCTGTTAAGTATCTTTCCAACTTTTCCTCATCAGACAAATATTTACACCGGTACACTAGAGTAAATTTTGTAAAGTTACCCCCCTGCCCTAACGAAAAAAATCGGTACTAACACCAGAACTATCAATATAAACTACATAGACGTCCAGAACGATGTGAGAGGTAACCAGAAATGATTTTTTTCCTTCGATTGAGCAGTAGATTGATGACGCGATAAAATGCTTTGAGTGAAAACAAATTTTTTTTTTTCGGAAAAATGAATTTTATTTCGGAGTTCTGGTTGCACCCGCAAGAGTTCTGTTTAAAATCTTTAAAACTTTTACTCATCAGACAAATATTTACCACGGTACACTAGAGTAAATTTTGAGATGTTACCCCCCAACGAAAAAAAACCGTTAGTCATTCCTGAGCTATCAATAAAAAATACATAGAACTCCAGAACTACGTGAGAGGCAACCAGAATGGATTTTTTTCCTTCGACTGAGCAGTAGATTGATGGCGCCACCAACCAAATGTTTTTTCTCGTAAATATGGATTTTTTTTCGGAGTTCTGGTTGCCCCCGCAAGAGTTCTGTTGAATATCTCTACAACTTTTCCTCATCAGACAAATATTTACAACGGTACACTCTAGTAAATGTGTGAAGTTCTCCCCCCCCCCAGCCCCTAACCAAAAAAATCGGCACTAATACCAGAACTATCAATATAAACTACATAGAAATCCAGAACTATGTGAGAGGTAACCAGAACTGATTTTTTTTCCTTTGATTGAGCAGTAGATTCATGACGAGATGAAATGTTTCGAGTGAAAGCAAATTTTTTTTTCGGAAAAATGAATTTTATTTAGGAGTTCTGGTTGCCCCCGCAAGAGTTCTGTTGAATATCTTTACAACTTTTCCTCATCAGACAAATATTTACAACGGTACAATCGAGTAAATTTTGAGAAGTTGCCCCCCATCGAAAAAAAACCGTTAGTCATAACTGAGCTATCAATAAACAATACATAGAACTCCAGAACTACGTGAGAGGCAACCAGAACGGATTTTTTTCCTTCGACTGAGCAGTAGATTGATGGCGCGATGGAATGCTTTAGATGAAACCAAATTTTTTTTCTCGGAAAAATGGATTTTTTTTCGGACTTCTGGTTGCCGCCGCAAGAGTTCTGTTAAGTATCTTTCCAACTTTTCCTCATCAGACAAATATTTACACCGGTACACTCGAGTAAATTTTGTAAAGTTACCCCCCTGCCCTAACGAAAAAAATCGGTACTGTCACCAGAACTATCAATATAAACTGCATAGAAATGCAGAACTATGTGAGAGGTAACCGGGACTGATTTTTTTTCCTTTGATTCAGCAGTAGATTGATGACGCGATGAAATGCTTTGTGTGAAACCAAATTTTTTTTTCGGAAAAATGAATTTCATTTCGGAGTTCTGGTTGCCCCCGCAAGAGTTCTGTTGAATATCTTTACAACTTTTCCTCATCAGACAAATATTTACAACGGTACACTAGAGAACATTTTAAGACGTTGCCCCCCATCGAAGAAAAAACCGTTAGTCATAACTGAGCTATCAATAAAAAAATACATAGAACTCCAGAACTACGCGAGAGGCAACCAGGACGGATTGTTTTCCTTCGACTGAGCCGTAGATTGGTGGCGCGATGGAATGCTTTAGATGAAACCAGATTTTTTTGCTCGGAAAAATGGATTTTTTTCGGAGTTGTGGTTGCCGCCGCAAGAGTTCTGTTAAGTATCTTTACAACTTTTGGTCATCAGACAAATATTTACACCGGTACACTGAAGTAAATATTGTAAAGTCGCCCCCCTCCGCCCCCTAACAAAAAAATCGGTACTAGCACCAGAACTGTCAGTATAAATTACATAGAAATCTAGAACTATGTGAGAGGTATCCAGAACTGATTTTTTCCCTTCGATTGAGCAGTAGATTGATGACGCGATTAAATGCTTTGAGTGAAAACAAATTTTTTTTTTCGGAAATATGAATTTTATTTCGGAGTTCTGGTTGCCCCCACAAGAGTTCTGTTGAATATCTTTACAACTTTTCCACATCAGACAAATATTTACAACGGTACTCTAGAGAAAATTTTGAGAAGTTGCCCCCCAACGAAAAAAAAACGTTAGTCATAACTGAGCTATCAATAAAAAATACATAGAACTCCAGAACTACGTGACAGGCAAGCAGAACGGATTTTTTTCCTTCGACTGAGCAGTACATTGATGGCGCGATGGAATGCTTTACATGAAACCAAATTTTTTTTTCTCGGAAAAATGGAGTTTTTTCGGAGTTTTGGTTGCCTCCGCAAGAGCTCTGTTACGTATCTTTACAACTTTTCCTCATCAGACAAATATGTCCACCGGTACACTCAAGTAAATTTTGTGAAGTTCCCCCCTCCCAGCCCCTAACGAAAAAAATCGGTACTAACACCAGAACTATCAATATAAACTACATAGAAGTCCAGAACGATGTGAGAGGTAACCAGAAATGATTTTTTTCCTTCGATTGAGCAGTAGATTGATGACGCGATAAAATGCTTTGAGTGAAAACAAATTTTTTTTTTCGGAAAAATGAATTTTATTTCGGAGTTCTGGTTGCCCCCGCAAGAGTTCTGTTGAAAATCTTTAAAACTTTTACTCATCAGACAAATATTTACAACGGTACACTAGAGTAAATTTTGAGATGTTGCCCCCCAACGAAAAAAAACCGTTAGTCATTCCTGAGCTATCAATAAAAAATACATAGAACTCCAGAACTACGTGAGAGGCAACCAGAATGGATTTTTTTCCTTCGACTGAGCAGTAGATTGATGGCGCCACCAACCAAATGTTTTTTCTCGTAAATATGGATTTTTTTTCGGAGTTCTGGTTGCCTCGGCACGAGTTCTGTTAAGTACCATTACAACTTTTCCTCATCAGACAAATATTTACACCGGCACACTCGAATAAATGTTGTAAAGTTGCCCCCCTCCCCGCCCCCAAAGAAAACAATCGGCACTAACGCCAGAACTATCAATATAAACTACATGGAAATCCAGAACTATGTGAGAGGTAACCAGAACTGATTTTTTTCCTTCGATTGAGCAGTAGATGGTGGCGCGATAAAATGCTTTGAGTAGGCCCAAATGTTTTTTTGTTTGAAAAATGAGCTTTTTTTGGAATTCTAGTTGCCTCCGCAAGAGTTCTGTTAAATATATTCTCAAGTTACATTCGAGTAAATTTTGTGGAGTTGACCCCACTAACAAAAAAAAATCGGTACTAACACCAGAACTATCAATATAAACTAGATAGAAATCCAAAACTATGTGAGAGGTAACCAGAACTGATTTTTTCCCCTTCGATTGGCAGTAGATTGATGACGCGATGGAATGCTTTGAGTGAAATCAAATTTCTTTTTCGGAAAAATGATTTTCTTTTCGGAGTTCTGGTTGCCCCCGCAAGAGTTCTGTTGAATATCTTTACAACTTTTCCTCATCAGACAAATATTTACAACGGTACACTCTAGTAAATTTTGTGAAGTTGCCCCCACAACGAAAAAAAAACCGTTAGTCACAACTGAGCTATCAATAAACAATACATAGAACTCCAGAACTATGTGAGCGGCAACCAGAACGGATTTTTTTCCTTCGACTGAGCAGTAGATTGATGGCGCGATGGAATGCTTTAGATGAAACCAAATTTTTTTTCTCGGAAAAATGGATTTTTTTCGGAGTTCTGGTTGCCCCCGCAAGAGTTCTGTTGAATATCTTTACAACTTTTCCTCATCAGACAAATATTTACTACGGTACACTCTAGTAAATGTGTGAAGTTCTCCCCCCCCCCCAGCCCCTAACCAAAAAAATCGGCACTAATACCAGAACTATCAATATAAACTACATAGAAATCCAGAACTATGTGAGAGGTAACCAGAACTGATTTTTTTTCCATTGATTGAGCAGTAGATTCATGACGAGATGAAATGTTTCGAGTGAAAGCAAATTTTTTTTTCGGAAAAATGAATTTTATTTAGGAGTTCTGGTTGCCCCCGCAAGAGTTCTGTTGAATATCTTTACAACTTTTCCACATCAGACAAATATTTACAACGGTACAATCGAGTAAATTTTGAGAAGTTGCCCCCCATCGAAAAAAAAACCGTTAGTCATAACTGAGCTATCAACAAACAATACATAGAACTCCAGAACTACGTGAGAGGCAACCAGAACGGATTTTTTTCCTTCGACTGAGCAGTAGATTGATGGCGCGATGGAATGCTTTAGATGAAACCAAATTTTTTTTCTCGGAAAAATGGATTTTTTTTCGGACTTCTGGTTGCCGCCGCAAGAGTTCTGTTAAGTATCTTTCCAACTTTTCCTCATCAGACAAATATTTACACCGGTACACTCGAGTAAATTTTGTAAAGTTACCACCCTGCCCTAACGAAAAAAATCGGTACTGTCACCAGAACTATCAATATAAACTGCATAGAAATCCAGAACTATGTGAGAGGTAACCAGGACTGATTTTTTTCCCTTTGATTCAGCAGTAGATTGATGACGCGATGAAATGCTTTGTGTGAAACCAAATTTTTTTTTCGGAAAAATGAATTTCATTTCGGAGTTCTGGTTGCCCGCGCAAGAGTTCTGTTGAATATCTTTACAACTTTTCCTCATCAGACAAATATTTACAACGGTACACTAGAGAAAATTTTAAGACGTTGCCTCCCAACGAAGAAAAAACCGTTAGTCATAACTGAGCTATCAATAAAAAATACATAGAACTCCAGAACTACGCGAGAGGTAACCAGGACGGATTGTTTTCCTTCGACTGAGCAGTAGATTGGTGGCGCGATGGAATGCTTTAGATGAAACCAGATTTTTTTTCTCGGAAAAATGGATTTTTTTCGGAGTTGTGGTTGCCGCCGCAAGCGTTCTGTTAAGTATCTTTACAACTTTTGGTCATCAGACAAATATTTACACCGGTACACTGAAGTAAATATTGTAAAGTCGCCCCCCTCCGCCCCCTAACAAAAAAATCGGTACTAACACCAGAACTGTCAGTATAAATTACATAGAAATCTAGAACTATGTGAGAGGTATCCAGAACTGATTTTTTCCCTTCGATTGAGCAGTAGATTGATGACGCGATTAAATGCTTTGAGTGAAAACAAATTTTGTTTTTCGGAAATATGAATTTTATTTCGGAGTTCTGGTTGCCCCCACAAGAGTTCTGTTGAATATCTTTACAACTTTTCCACATCAGACAAATATTTACAACGGTACTCTAGAGAAAATTTTGAGAAGTTGCCCCCCAACGAAAAAAAAACGTTAGTCATAACTGAGCTATCAATAAAAAATATATAGAACTCCAGAACTACGTGACAGGCAAGCAGAACGGATTTTTTTCCTTCGACTGAGCAGTACATTGATGGCGCGATGGAATGCTTTACATGAAACCAAATTTATTTTTCTCGGAAAAATGGAGTTTTTTCGGAGTTTTGGTTGCCTCCGCAAGAGCTCTGTTACGTATCTTTACAACTTTTCCTCATCAGACAAATATGTCCACCGGTACACTCAAGTAAATTTTGTGAAGTTCCCCCCTCCCAGCCCCTAACGAAAAAAATCGGTACTAACACCAGAACTATCAATATAAACTACATAGAAGTCCAGAACGATGTGAGAGGTAACCAGAAATGATTTTTTTCCTTCGATTGAGCAGTAGATTGATGACGCGATAAAATGCTTTGAGTGAAAACAAATTTTTTTTTTCGGAAAAATGAATTTTATTTCGGAGTTCTGGTTGCCCCCGCAAGAGTTCTGTTGAAAATCTTTAAAACTTTTACTCATCAGACAAATATTTACAACGGTACACTAGAGTAAATTTTGAGATGTTGCCCCCCAACGAAAAAAAACCGTTAGTCATTCCTGAGCTATCAATAAAAAATACATAGAACTCCAGAACTACGTGAGAGGCAACCAGAATGGATTTTTTTCCTTCGACTGAGCAGTAGATTGATGGCGCCACCAACCAAATGTTTTTTCTCGTAAATATGGATTTTTTTTCGGAGTTCTGGTTGCCTCGGCACGAGTTCTGTTAAGTACCATTACAACTTTTCCTCATCAGACAAATATTTACACCGGCACACTCGAATAAATGTTGTAAAGTTGCCCCCCTCCCCGCCCCCAAAGAAAACAATCGGCACTAACGCCAGAACTATCAATATAAACTACATGGAAATCCAGAACTATGTGAGAGGTAACCAGAACTGATTTTTTTCCTTCGATTGAGCAGTAGATGGTGGCGCGATAAAATGCTTTGAGTAGGCCCAAATGTTTTTTTGTTTGAAAAATGAGCTTTTTTTGGAATTCTAGTTGCCTCCGCAAGAGTTCTGTTAAATATATTCTCAAGTTACATTCGAGTAAATTTTGTGGAGTTGACCCCACTAACAAAAAAAAATCGGTACTAACACCAGAACTATCAATATAAACTAGATAGAAATCCAAAACTATGTGAGAGGTAACCAGAACTGATTTTTTCCCCTTCGATTGGCAGTAGATTGATGACGCGATGGAATGCTTTGAGTGAAATCAAATTTCTTTTTCGGAAAAATGATTTTCTTTTCGGAGTTCTGGTTGCCCCCGCAAGAGTTCTGTTGAATATCTTTACAACTTTTCCTCATCAGACAAATATTTACAACGGTACACTCTAGTAAATTTTGTGAAGTTGCCCCCACAACGAAAAAAAAACCGTTAGTCACAACTGAGCTATCAATAAACAATACATAGAACTCCAGAACTATGTGAGCGGCAACCAGAACGGATTTTTTTCCTTCGACTGAGCAGTAGATTGATGGCGCGATGGAATGCTTTAGATGAAACCAAATTTTTTTTCTCGGAAAAATGGATTTTTTTCGGAGTTCTGGTTGCCCCCGCAAGAGTTCTGTTGAATATCTTTACAACTTTTCCTCATCAGACAAATATTTACTACGGTACACTCTAGTAAATGTGTGAAGTTCTCCCCCCCCCCCCCAGCCCCTAACCAAAAAAATCGGCACTAATACCAGAACTATCAATATAAACTACATAGAAATCCAGAACTATGTGAGAGGTAACCAGAACTGATTTTTTTTCCATTGATTGAGCAGTAGATTCATGACGAGATGAAATGTTTCGAGTGAAAGCAAATTTTTTTTTCGGAAAAATGAATTTTATTTAGGAGTTCTGGTTGCCCCCGCAAGAGTTCTGTTGAATATCTTTACAACTTTTCCACATCAGACAAATATTTACAACGGTACAATCGAGTAAATTTTGAGAAGTTGCCCCCCATCGAAAAAAAAACCGTTAGTCATAACTGAGCTATCAACAAACAATACATAGAACTCCAGAACTACGTGAGAGGCAACCAGAACGGATTTTTTTCCTTCGACTGAGCAGTAGATTGATGGCGCGATGGAATGCTTTAGATGAAACCAAATTTTTTTTCTCGGAAAAATGGATTTTTTTTCGGACTTCTGGTTGCCGCCGCAAGAGTTCTGTTAAGTATCTTTCCAACTTTTCCTCATCAGACAAATATTTACACCGGTACACTCGAGTAAATTTTGTAAAGTTACCACCCTGCCCTAACGAAAAAAATCGGTACTGTCACCAGAACTATCAATATAAACTGCATAGAAATCCAGAACTATGTGAGAGGTAACCAGGACTGATTTTTTTCCCTTTGATTCAGCAGTAGATTGATGACGCGATGAAATGCTTTGTGTGAAACCAAATTTTTTTTTCGGAAAAATGAATTTCATTTCGGAGTTCTGGTTGCCCGCGCAAGAGTTCTGTTGAATATCTTTACAACTTTTCCTCATCAGACAAATATTTACAACGGTACACTAGAGAAAATTTTAAGACGTTGCCTCCCAACGAAGAAAAAACCGTTAGTCATAACTGAGCTATCAATAAAAAATACATAGAACTCCAGAACTACGCGAGAGGTAACCAGGACGGATTGTTTTCCTTCGACTGAGCAGTAGATTGGTGGCGCGATGGAATGCTTTAGATGAAACCAGATTTTTTTTCTCGGAAAAATGGATTTTTTTCGGAGTTGTGGTTGCCGCCGCAAGCGTTCTGTTAAGTATCTTTACAACTTTTGGTCATCAGACAAATATTTACACCGGTACACTGAAGTAAATATTGTAAAGTCGCCCCCCTCCGCCCCCTAACAAAAAAATCGGTACTAACACCAGAACTGTCAGTATAAATTACATAGAAATCTAGAACTATGTGAGAGGTATCCAGAACTGATTTTTTCCCTTCGATTGAGCAGTAGATTGATGACGCGATTAAATGCTTTGAGTGAAAACAAATTTTGTTTTTCGGAAATATGAATTTTATTTCGGAGTTCTGGTTGCCCCCACAAGAGTTCTGTTGAATATCTTTACAACTTTTCCACATCAGACAAATATTTACAACGGTACTCTAGAGAAAATTTTGAGAAGTTGCCCCCCAACGAAAAAAAAACGTTAGTCATAACTGAGCTATCAATAAAAAATACATAGAACTCCAGAACTACGTGACAGGCAAGCAGAACGGATTTTTTTCCTTCGACTGAGCAGTACATTGATGGCGCGATGGAATGCTTTACATGAAACCAAATTTTTTTTTCTCGGAAAAATGGAGTTTTTTCGGAGTTTTGGTTGCCTCCGCAAGAGCTCTGTTACGTATCTTTACAACTTTTCCTCATCAGACAAATATGTCCACCGGTACACTCAAGTAAATTTTGTGAAGTTCCCCCCTCCCAGCCCCTAACGAAAAAAATCGGTACTAACACCAGAACTATCAATATAAACTACATAGAAGTCCAGAACGATGTGAGAGGTAACCAGAAATGATTTTTTTCCTTCGATTGAGCAGTAGATTGATGACGCGATAAAATGCTTTGAGTGAAAACAAATTTTTTTTTTCGGAAAAATGAATTTTATTTCGGAGTTCTGGTTGCCCCCGCAAGAGTTCTGTTGAAAATCTTTAAAACTTTTACTCATCAGACAAATATTTACAACGGTACACTAGAGTAAAATTTGAGATGTTGCCCCCCAACGAAAAAAAAACCGTTAGTCATTCCTGAGCTATCAATAAAAAATACATAGAACTCCAGAACTACGTGAGAGGCAACCAGAATGGATTTTTTTCCTTCGACTGAGCAGTAGATTGATGGCGCCACCAACCAAATGTTTTTTCTCCTAAATATGGATTTTTTTCGGCGTTCTGGTTGCCTCGGCACGAGTTCTGTTAAGTACCATTACAACTTTTCCTCATCAGACAAATATTTACACCGGCACACTCGAATAAATGTTGTAAAGTTGCCCCCCTCCCCGCCCCCAAAGAAAAAAATCGGCACTAACGCCAGAACTATCAATATAAACTACATGGAAATCCAGAACTATGTGAGAGGTAACCAGAACTGATTTTTTTCCTTCGATTGAGCAGTAGATTGATGGCGCGATAAAATGCTTTGAGTAGGCCCAAATGTTTTTTTTTTGTTTGAAAAATGAGCTTTTTTTGGAATTCTAGTTGCCTCCGCAAGAGTTCTGTTAAATATATTCTCAAGTTACATTCGAGTAAATTTTGTGGAGTTGCCCCCACTAACAAAAAAAGATCGGTACTAACACCAGAACTATCAATATAAACTAGATAGAAATCCAAAACTATGTGAGAGGTAACCAGAACTGATTTTTTCCCCTTCGATTGGCAGTAGATTGATGACGCGATGGAATGCTTTGAGTGAAATAAAATTTCTTTTTCGGAAAAATGATTTTCTTTTCGGAGTTCTGGTTGCCCCCGCAAGAGTTCTGTTGAATATCTTTACAACTTTTCCTCATCAGACAAATATTTACAACGGTACACTCTAGTAAATTTTGTGAAGTTGCCCCCACAACGAAAAAAAAACCGTTAGTCACAACTGAGCTATCAATAAACAATACATAGAACTCCAGTACTATGTGAGCGGCAACCAGAACGGATTTTTTTCCTTCGACTGAGCAGTAGATTGATGGCGCGATGGAATGCTTTAGATGAAACCAAATTTTTTTTCTCGGAAAAATGGATTTTTTTTCGGAGTTCTGGTTGCCCCCGCAAGAGTTCTGTTGAATATCTTTACAACTTTTACTCACCAGACAAATATTTACAACGGTACACTAGAGTAAATTTTGAGATGTTGCCCCCCAACGAAAAAAAACCGTTTGTCATTCCTGAGCTATCAATAAAAAATACATAGAACTCCAGAACTAGGTGAGAGGCAACCAGAATGGATTTTTTTCCTTCGACTGAGCAGTAGATTGATGGCGCCACCAACCAAATGTTTTTTCTCGTAAATATGGATTTTTTTTCGGAGTTCTGGTTGCTCCCGCAAGAGTTCTGTTGAATATCTCTAGAACTTTTCCTCATCAGAGAAATATTTACAACGGTACACTCTAGTAAATGTGTGAAGTTCTCCCCCCCCCCCCCAACCCCTAACCAAAAAAATCGGCACTAATACCAGAACTATCAATATAAACTACATAGAAATCCAGAACTATGTGAGAGGTAACCAGAACTGATTTTTTTTCCTTTGATTGAGCAGTAGATTCATGACGAGATGAAATGTGTCGAGTGAAAGCAAATTTTTTTTTCGGAAAAATGAATTTTATTTAGGAGTTCTCGTTGCCCCCGCAAGAGTTCTGTTGAATATCTTTACAACTTTTCCTCATCAGACAAATATTTACAACGGTACAATCGAGTAAATTTTGAGAAGTTGCCCCCCATCGAAAAAAAAACCGTTAGTCATAACTGAGCTATCAATAAACAATACATAGAACTCCAGAACTACGTGAGAGGCAACCAGAACGGATTTTTTTCCTTCGACTGAGCAGTAGATTGATGGCGCGATGGAATGCTTTAGATGAAACCAAATTTTTTTCTCGGAAAAATGGATTTTTTTTCGGACTTCTGGTTGCCGCCGCACGAGTTCTGTTAAGTATCTTTCCAACTTTTCCTCATCAGACAAATATTTACACCGGTACACTAGAGTAAATTTTGTAAAGTTACCCCCCTGCCCTAACGAAAAAAATCGGTACTAACACCAGAACTATCAATATAAACTACATAGACGTCCAGAACGATGTGAGAGGTAACCAGAAATGATTTTTTTCCTTCGATTGAGCAGTAGATTGATGACGCGATAAAATGCTTTGAGTGAAAGAAAATTTTTTTTTTCGGAAAAATGAATTTTATTTCGGAGTTCTGGTTGCCCCCGCAAGAGTTCTGTTGAAAATCTTTAAAACTTTTACTCATCAGACAAATATTTACCACGGTACACTAGAGTAAATTTTGAGATGTTGCCCCCCAACGAAAAAAAAACCGTTAGTCATTCCTGAGCTATCAATAAAAAATACATAGAACTCCAGAACTACGTGAGAGGCAACCAGAATGGATTTTTTTCCTTCGACTGAGCAGTAGATTGATGGCGCCACCAACCAAATGTTTTTTCTCGTAAATATGGATTTTTTTTCGGAGTTCTGGTTGCCCCCGCAAGAGTTCTGTTGAATATCTCTACAACTTTTCCTCATCAGACAAATATTTACAACGGTACACTCTAGTAAATGTGTGAAGTTCTCCCCCCCCCCCCCAGCCCCTAACCAAAAAAATCGGCACTAATACCAGAACTATCAATATAAACTACATAGAAATCCAGAACTATGTGAGAGGTAACCAGAACTGATTTTTTTTCCTTTGATTGAGCAGTAGATTCATGACGAGATGAAATGTTTCGAGTGAAAGCAAATTTTTTTTTCGGAAAAATGAATTTTATTTAGGAGTTCTGGTTGCCCCCGCAAGAGTTCTGTTGAATATCTTTACAACTTTTCCTCATCAGACAAATATTTACAACGGTACAATCGAGTAAATTTTGAGAAGTTGCCCCCCATCGAAAAAAAACCGTTAGTCATAACTGAGCTATCAATAAACAATACATAGAACTCCAGAACTACGTGAGAGGCAACCAGAACGGATTTTTTTCCTTCGACTGAGCAGTAGATTGATGGCGCGATGGAATGCTTTAGATGAAACCAAATTTTTTTTCTCGGAAAAATGGATTTTTTTTCGGACTTCTGGTTGCCGCCGCAAGAGTTCTGTTAAGTATCTTTCCAACTTTTCCTCATCAGACAAATATTTACACCGGTACACTCGAGTAAATTTTGTAAAGTTACCCCCCTGCCCTAACGAAAAAAATCGGTACTGTCACCAGAACTATCAATATAAACTGCATAGAAATGCAGAACTATGTGAGAGGTAACCGGGACTGATTTTTTTTCCTTTGATTCAGCAGTAGATTGATGACGCGATGAAATGCTTTGTGTGAAACCAAATTTTTTTTTCGGAAAAATGAATTTCATTTCGGAGTTCTGGTTGCCCCCGCAAGAGTTCTGTTGAATATCTTTACAACTTTTCCTCATCAGACAAATATTTACAACGGTACACTAGAGAACATTTTAAGACGTTGCCCCCCATCGAAGAAAAAACCGTTAGTCATAACTGAGCTATCAATAAAAAAATACATAGAACTCCAGAACTACGCGAGAGGCAACCAGGACGGATTGTTTTCCTTCGACTGAGCCGTAGATTGGTGGCGCGATGGAATGCTTTAGATGAAACCAGATTTTTTTGCTCGGAAAAATGGATTTTTTTCGGAGTTGTGGTTGCCGCCGCAAGAGTTCTGTTAAGTATCTTTACAACTTTTGGTCATCAGACAAATATTTACACCGGTACACCGGAAACTTCAAAATAATTAAAGAAAAGAGACGAGTTAAAAAAGGTCGTGTTTTGAACCATACTGTTTATATACGACTCCAAAAATTACAAGAACAAAATTTCTTCATTTTTTAGCGTTTTTTAAGCGCTGTGTCTATGTGAAAAATTGTCGCATCGAGATGAAAAAAGCCTTTTGAAGCTTAAAGTTGATAGTTTCGAGATCTTTTGACAAAAAAATTGTGATTTACGGCTATCGCGCAATCATAAGAAATACTGGCAGAAAAAAATTCCGAATTTGTTTCTATTTTTCAGGGGTCATCGGGCTAAGGAATTTTGTTTCAGTTAACTCAATGTATAGGTTAGTTAGCTTGTTTATTCTGCTTTCATTTGCTTTTTGTCTCTCTACGTCAATTTTTCTGCAGAGATATCCGACTTCGAATGAAAAAAGATCCTTTTGTCTTTGATTATCGGTATCTAAGCAACCAATTATCGCAACGGGAATTAGAGGGCAGCTTTGAAAAGTCGAATAAATTTTCTGCCAGCCCCTCCCGTTGATTTTTGTGATTTTTTTCTTCACCCTTAACCGTTATTTGGTGAAGGACAAAAAATTACTTTTTCTGTATTTTCAATAAATCTACCACTACGTTACAAATATTGATGCAAAGACTAATGTTGCCGCGTTTTTTTTTCAGCTCGATTTACTCCCAATACCCCTGTTAGTCTGCAAATTGATTCATCGAACCGTTCTCTATCAAAAGTTAATCGAAGTTTGACAAAACAATTGAAGGAACAAATGTATTATTCCTAAACATCTTGTAATTATCATCAAAATAAAAATACTAATTTTCTTCGACGTTTTCACAACTTGGCACTAGTTGCTTGTCAGATATAAGAAAAAAATTCGAGAGATTAACATTTTTTTTTATTTGTAAAATATTTCAGGAAAAAATACTGACTCATCTTTTACACGATTCGGCCTTTGCGCACTTTGATTTCACTCATCTTTAATTGCATCAATTAAAGTTGATACTCTCAAGCTTTATTTAATAGTCGATCTGAGAACATTTATGCAATTAATTCTCAATATTTTCTACGAAGGTTATTAGGGTTATGGAAAACAATCTTTTTTTCAAAACTAGGCATGATCAAAAATTGCAAAAAAAAATTAGAGTTTACAAAAACATTAGATTCATTTTTTTTACCGAAACATAGAAAAAATTTACCAAAAAAAGATTAGTTTTTGAAAAAAATTATTCATTGGTTTTTCCTTCCAAACAAGAGATCATTTTTGAAAAAAGTGTTTTTTGTATCCCTGATAACCTTCGCAGAAAATATCTACAGTTAATGGAATACAAGTTTCTCAGATCGACTAGTGAATACTGCTTGGGGGGATCAACTTTTAATCATCATTGTTTTAGTTATCATTGTTTCCTGAAAAATGTTACAAATTTAAACAGAGTACAATTTTTTTTAATTTCTCAATTTTTTTTTCTTAAATTTAACAAGCAACTACTGCAAAATTATAAAAATATTCGAAGAAAATGGGTGTTTTCATTTTGATCATGATTACACGATGTTTAGGAACACTTATTCCTTTAATTCTTTTGTAAAACTTGGATCGATCGGTTCGGAAAAACGGGTCGATGGATCAATTTGAAAATTTACACGTCTATTGGGGGTACATTAAGCTGAAAAATAAACGTGGCGACATTAGTCTTTCTACCAATATTTGTAATGGAGTAGTAAATTTGCTGAAAAACCATAAAATTTCATTTTTGGTCCTATTTTTCAAACTACTGTTAATGGTGAAAACATGATATTTTTCTCAAAAATCAACGAAAGGGCCTTGTACGAAATTGATTCAAGTTTTTAAAGCTGCCCAATAATTTCCTGTGCGATCATTGGTTGCTGTGATATCATTGATCAAACACGAAACGAACATGTTTTATTATAAGTTGGATATGTCAGCAAAAAGTTGACATAGAGAGACCACAAAAAACCAAATTGGAACTGAATAAACAAGCTAACGGACCTATGCATTGATTTAACTGTGAAAAATCCCTTGAAAAAATAAAATTGGAAAAATAATTTTCTCGTTATCTCTTATAATTGCGCGATAACCGTACCTCACAAAATTATTTTGCCAAAAGATCTCAAACTAGAAACTTAAAGCTTAATAATGTTTTTCTTTTTCATCTTGATATGACTATTTTTAACGTTGATACAGCTTTTCAAAAACACATTAAAAAATGAAGAAATTTTCTGTTTCTTTAATTTTCTGGGGTTGGGTATAAAAAGTGATATATTTTTTACAATTTTCAGTCAATCGAAAAAAAGCGCTCGTCCTTGACTGTTAAAGCAATCTAAGAAACTACAGTTAAAATTTCAAGTCGATTGGTCGAACATTGTTTGAGTTTTGCTCCGTCCCGATATCGAAAACATGGTTTTGAAAAAAACATGTTTGAAGTCAACGGTTTCAAAGACGCTACAGCTGAACAAGTTTTTTCTCCCGTAATCTAATGCCACCTATTGGTCGAAAATAAAACTATTTTTAGTCGATGACTTTGTCCCCACAATAGGCTTACAAGAAATGAGAACTGCGCCTACTGGCATGAGACAAGGCCAAAGACGGTTTTCAGCGGCGGAAACTTCCTTAAAAAATAGCTCGAAAACCACTTTATAATGGTTTTTTTTCAGCTATAAAGGAATATGCATCATATTTTTTAAGGTCCCAAGGATTTCTTAAAAGTGCTTCAAACAAAACGATTTTTGTAAAATTTTACACCGATGACCTCTAAACAATTCGCGATAGTAAAATTTTACCGCTCTTCTGTAGAGCGAGACTTTTCCGATCGTCATTGCTAGAAAATTCGATCTTTGGAGAAACCTGCCTGATAATTTAGTAATAATAAAATTTTACCACTTTTTCGCAGAGTGAGACCCGGTCGATCTCGTTCGCTCGCGAATTTGGTCGGCCGCAGACAACCTGCCGAAGATAAGCCATGGCAGAGAAAAAAATGTCGATCGCAATTGTTTAAACAAAGAGCATTGTAAATTTTTTTAAGTTTCCAAAAATTTTTTGACAGTGCTTCCAACAAAACGATTTTTCGAAAATTTTACACCGATGACCTCTAACCAATTTGTGATAGTCAAATTTTACCGCTCTTCTGTAGAGCGAGACTTCTCCGATCGTCATTGGTAGAAAATTCGATCCTTGGAGAAACCTGCCGAAGATGAATTCCGGCAGAGAGAAAAAATGCTAAACGTATTTTTTTTAGCATAATTAGTAATAATTTAGTAATAATAAAATGTTACCACTCTTCCGCAGAGTGAGACCCGGTCGATCTCGTTCGCTCGCGAATTTGGTCGGCCGCGGACAACCTGCCGAAGTAAGCCATGGCAGAGAAAAAAATGCCGATCGCAATTGTTTAAACAAAAAGCATTGTAAATTTCTTTAAGTTTCCAAGGATTTTTTAAAAGTGCTTCCAACAAAACGATTTTTCGAAAATTTTACACCGATGACCTCTAAACAATTCGCGATAGTAAAATTTTCCCGCTCTTCTGTAGAGCGAGACTTCTCCGATCGTCATTGCTAGAAAATTCGATCCTTGGAGAAACCTGCCGAAGATGAATTCCGGCAGAGAGAAAAAATGCTAAACGTATTTTTTTTTTGCAGTAACAATAAAATTTTACCACTCTTTCGCAGAGTGAAACCCGGTCGATTTTGTTCGCTCGCGAATTTGGTCGGCCGCAGACAACCTGCCGAAGATAAGCCATGGCAGAAAAAAATTCCGATTGCAATTGTTTAAACAAAGAACATTGTAAAATTTTACAACTCTTTTGTAGAATGAGTCTCGAGCGATCTCGGTCGTGACTCGAGATTTTAGCAGAGATCGAATTCGTCGATGATGAGCGACATCGAGATGCTAAAGAGTCTTCGAGCTTATTTGTTTAAATTTATTAAAAACGAGTGGAAAAATGCTAGCACCCTTCTACCATACGAGTCTCTAGCAAACCCTGTTTGCTAGAAAGTTCAACCATAAAGAAATTTCCACCGATGACCGCCGTCAACAAAAAAATCGATTCGAGGGCATTTGTTTAAACAATGCGCGATTGCAAAATTTCACCGCTCTTTCGCAGAGCGAGGCTAGCGAACTTGATTGTTCGAGAAGCTGACCAGTAAAAATGCTGCCAAATATGAACCCTGGCAGAGATAAAATGCTGAACGCTTTTGTTTAAATAATGAGCATTGCAAAATTTTACCACTCTTTTTTAGAGTGTGTTTTGAGCAATTTCGGTCGCTCGAAATTTTGGCAGGGATCGAAATCGTTAACGACGAATTAAAAAAGTATGGCGAAATGCCTGAGTCTTTTGGTTGTCGCCGGCATCGAAAAAAATCGATTTAATGGCTGCATATACAATGTAAAATGCAACAAAGTTTCACCGCTCTCCTGCCGAGCGAGCGCATGCTTCCAATACAAACGTAGCGTGGTCGCTACGCATAGTTGTGTGAATTGTGTGACACGCACATAGGTGTAAGGTGCTTGTGTACGAACGAACGGCGTGCGAGAACGGATTCGTTCTTTCTGCAACGCGGGCGGCGTAGCAAACACACACACACACACAGACACACGCGCGCGCGCTCAGCGATCGTCATCTATTTGGCTTCGACTGTTCGCCCCAGTGCGAAGCATCGAGACCGAATTCGCGATCGCTGCGCTGTCCGTCGGTAGCGACTCGTAGCTAAAAACTACGAGATCTACGCTACCGACGTAACGAGAGGCCGCGTCGAAATTTTCTGGCGTGTGGCACATGGCCTTAAGCGCTGTGTCTATGTGAAAAATTGCCGCATCGAGACGAAAAAAAGCCTTTTGAAGCTTCAAGATCATAGTTTCGAGTTCTTTTGGCAAAAGAAATTGTGATCTACGGCTATCACGCAATCATAAGAAATACCGGGAGAAGAAATTCTAAATTTGTTTTTCTTCAGGGGTCATCGGACTAAGGAATTTTGTTTCATTTAACTCAATGTATAGGTCAGTTAGCTTGTTTATACAGCTTTAATTCGGTTTTTATCTCTCTACGTCAATTTTTTTGCTGTGATATCCGACTTCGAATGAAAAAGATCCTTTTGTCTTTGATTATCGATATCTCAGCAACCAATTATCGCAGCGGGAATTAGAGGGCAGCTTTGAAAAGTCGGATAAATATCCTGCCAGCCCCTCCCGTTCATTTTTGTGATTTTTTTCACCCTTAACCGTTATTTGGTAAAGAATAAAAAATGACTTTTTCTGGATTTTCAGTAAATCTACCACTACGTTACAAATATTGATGCAATGCCGCGTTTTTTTCAGCTCGGTTTACCCCCAATACCCCTGTTAGTCTGCAGTTTTTACAAAACAATTAAAGGAACAAGTGTATTATTCCTAAACATCTTGTAATCATCATCAAAATAAAAATACTAATTTTCTTCGACGTTTTTCACAACTTGGCACTAGTTGCTTGTTAAACTTAAGAAAAAAATTCGAGAGATGGACTTTTTTTTTATTTGTAAAATATTTCAGGAAACAATACTGACTCATTTTTCACACGATTCGGCCTTTGCGCTCTTTAATTTCACTCGTCTTTAATTGCATCAATTAAAGTTGATACTCCTAAGCTGTATTTAATAGTCGATCTGAAAACATTTATGTAATTAATTCTCAATATTTTCTACGAAGGTTATTAGGGTTATGGAAAACAATATTTTTTTCGAAACTAGGCATGATCGAAAATATAAAAAAAAGAGAGTTCACAGAAACATCAAATTAATTTTTTTTACCAAAACGTAGAAAAAATTGACCAAAAAAGATTAGTTTTTGAAAAAAATTGTTCATTGGTTTTTCCTTCCAAACAAGAGATCATGTTTGAAAAAAAGTGTTTTTTGTATCCCGCATAATCTTCGCAGAAAATATCCACAGTTAATGGCATACAAGTTCTCAGCTCGACTAGTAAAAACCGCTTAGGGGTATCAACTTTTAATCAATCCAATTAAACATGAGTGAAATTATAGTGCGCAAAAGCCGAAGCGTGGCAACAACGAGTCACCATTGTTTCCTGAAAAGTGTTACAATTTTAAACAGATTAGAATTTTTTTCATTTTTCATTTTTTTTTCTTAAATTTAACAAGCAACTACTGCAAACTTCTAAAACTGCAAAGTTCTAAACATTTAAAAGCAACTACTACAAAGTTCTACAATCGGTCCGGAAAAACGGGTCGGCGGATCAATTTGAAAATTTACACGGCTATTGGAGGTACATTAAGCTGAAAAATAAACGTAGCGATATTAGTTTTTCTACCAATATTTGTAATGGAGTAGTAGATTTACCGAAAAACCATAAAATGTCATTTTTTGTCCTATTTTTAAAACTACTGTTAATGGTGAAAAAATGATTGTTTTTCTCAAAAATCAACGAAAGGATCTTGTGCGAAATTGATTCAAGTTTTTAAAGCTGCCCAATAATTTCCTGTGCGATCATTGCCCCCATGGAAATTTATATACGCGAAAATATACGGCAAATTTATTTTATTTATAATTTTAATATATGTGAAATGTATGCCATATATTGAAAATATATGTTGCATATATGTGCCAAATTCTAATTTTCGTAACGTTTTTATATATGACATGTATATGCGTGGTATTACTGTATATCACTGTACCATATATCAATGATATATGTAGCATTTACCCTGCATATATACCACATATATTTAGCATATATGTTGCATACACACTGCATGCATACCACATATATACATATATGCCACAAACTATATTGAAAATATACTTACAATGTACTCAAAATACCCTCAAAATATACTACAAATGTATTTTAACTGTATTCGACTTATAATTGAAATATACTTTAAATGTATTTAAAGTACATCTAAAATATACACGATATATATTCATACTCCGTTAAAAATATACTTGAAATATGTTCATACTACATTTAAAATATTATTGAAATATATTCAACGTGTATTTAAGATATACTTGAAATATATTTAAACTATACTTGAAATATTCTTAAAAATTTTGTTATGACGTTATTTACATCATTGCACCCTTTTACGATATTTTTTTCTTGTCCTTAATTACGATTATGGTGTTTGCGGTTCAAATATATTAATGGTTCAAATTAAAATTATATCAGACGCTTACACGCCGTAAGGTGGTTTCGAACCCGGGACTTCTGAGTGATGAGCTGGGACCTTCCCCACTGAGCTAGTTCTACTTGTTAAATTAACTTTCGTATCGTCTACATATCGTACAATACACACAGTTAGTTTTTTGAGAAATATGTGGATTTACAAGAGTAACTAACATTATCGGATCAATTACTTAATTGCGTTCGCATAGAGAGCGATAATCGAATAGAATTACGAGATTACATAACCTTCAATTTTTTTGTCCGATCATTTATTCCGGCTAGTGCGTCTAGGTCTTCGCGAGATACCGACTTGAAGATGTTTTTGATTTGCAACGTCATCTGTTACTCAAGTTGCTTAACCAACCATATTTAAAATATATAAAACATACATTCAGTTTGTATGTTTGATATATTTAAGATGTATCTTAAATGGATTTATATTTATATATCGTATAGGTTTTACTCTTGCCCAAAAATATAATTGGCATATCCAATTTTTCGAACCAATTATACTTAATACATGTTTTATATATTTTTCGATATATTTTTTATATATTTTATTTTCATGTGGGTGTATATATTGTTTATATGTAATAGTGTACTTTAACTGTAAATTAAGTTTTATTAAGTTTAACTGTAATAGTGTTTGTTCACAGCATATATTTCTTGTCAGGAATATGTATCAAAAATGTATGCGTCATATATGACGCGTACATTTTTTATACATTTTTCTGACAAAAAAATAGATTGAAAGTATATCGAAAATATATGCGTCGTATATGCCTCATATATGCATCATATATAGTGTTTATACGTAGCATATATTTTTTTGGTCAGAAAAATATATCTAAAATATATGGGTCATATATGCGTCATATATTTGGTGCATATATACAGAATATATACGTATTATTCTATTTTTCGTCACTATATATGCGAACGATATATATATACGTAGCATATACGTAGCATATATTTTCTGCATATATTTTACATACATAAATTTCCATGGGGGTGGTTGCTGTGATATCATTTATCAAACACAAAACGAACATTTTTTTATTATACGTCGGATGTCTCAGCAAAAAGTTAACGTCGAGAGACCACAAAAAAACCAAATCGGAACTGAATAAACAAGCTAACAGTTGGTAACAGTCAATCGGCTCCCTGCATAAGCATAGGGCGCTCCCCTCGTACTTCGGCCCCGACGGCTAAACCCCATAAAAACCTTTAACGCATTTTCATGGAAACACTGTTTTTAAATTGGGTGGACATGACATCTTGAGAACCACTTGATGGATTATTTCCAAGTTCACCATACCATTTTTTTCAATACTTTTTCATTTTTCATACAATGTGTATGCTCTCGAGATTCAATTCGTCGGACGTGGTTAAAAAAATAGATTTCAAAAATTGACCAGCTCGTATTTATTGTTAATTCAATAACGCGTTTGATTTTTAGATTTCGGATAGACTGTTTAAACTGGAGTGTCCACCGCCAAACGTCGCGAAAAAATTTCACCCTCTGCCGGCGGCCATGATTTTGCTGTCGCTGTATTTTTTGGTATTTTTTTAAGGCTCTCAATATAAGTACATTTATGTTAAAAAAATTCGCCAAGGCCCTTAGGAATTAACCCTCGAACCGAACACATGGGTTTTTCGCGTCCTCCGTATTTTAATAATGGGGTATTCCGTGAAGGTCCGTGTACCTAGGGTATTCGTATTGCTCCATAAAAAAAGTTTGTGGTCAGGTTAGTTCACTGCCATAGACCGGCAGGAATCGCATAATTTAGCTCCAGCTGGCAAGCCTGAGAAATCTGTCGAGGACGCAAATGACTCATGTGTTCTGAAAACATGTAAAATCCGACTTCACGAAAACATTTACTTTCCTATATTGTTGTTTTTAACTCGAAATATACATTTTCATGAAGGTGTTGAATAAATAAAAGCGAAAAAGTATTTGGGAACTAGCGAAGAGGTTAGGACGTCACTTCGTCCTCGCAAACAAGTGGAATACTTCGGTTGTGAAAATTCCAAGGATCAAGATTGTATCGAAGAAGATCATCAGAAAGGGGAAGAGGAGCGCGATGAGTTTTCCGATTCGAATGTTTTTCAATTTACTTATCAATATTTTACATTTATTATCGATTTTATCTTCCATAAGTGTACATGCTTAATAGCGACATTCAACGCTTGAAATAAATACTCTTTTTTAATTCCCGAAGCCTCCCATATATTTTCTGAACGTACATCATCTCAAGTTAAAAGAACTCAAAGGATTCTTCATACGAAGTTACTTGACAAGAAAACTGAATTTTTCCACACTACGGTGCGTTTTCTGCATTTTCATTCAACGATTCAATTAACAATCCAAAATTGATGTTATAATATTGTTATTAACTGAACTCATAGCTGAAGTTACAAAGAACACCTATGAATTTTTTCAGAGATTTTTGTATCATTTACGCTTGTTAACTATGTCGCAGACGCCAATTAACCATGTATTCCGCTAGAAGGTGCCCAAAAATAGCGTTCGGTTCGAGGGTTAAAGGGTCTTCTCACTTTAGACGCTAAAAAAGGCGCTTGTCATGATTTATTTTTTATAGGTTTATATTACAGATATTGATATAACAGTTGTTACACTTAATAAATACACATTCAAAATACATTTTCTTAAATCT
>CAXFZQ010000075.1:0-60987 GCA_964007375.1 Ophion obscuratus | reverse complement strand
CGTTTGTCTTCGTTTCTTTTTCCCTTCGCCGTGATTCGTCCGTGAATAGTCATCGACCAAGGCTGCATTTTCAATGCCGGCGTTACGGCGCTATCGACATTTGTCGGCACCCTCGCGTCGTCTTCAACAGTGACGGAATGGACGTTTTTGGGTTGGAGGGGGATTCACTACATGGTATTGAGGTTTGCATCGCTGTAATGCCACGGAAATTCTTTTTTCGTTCCTTTCTTTTGTTACATTTTTGCTGCCTATCGGAAATATTTTTGGATAAAATTTGGTTCTAGCTCTTCAACGAGGATCGTACAAAAAAGTTTGCCATAGTTTCGATTTGCCAAAAAAATGTAAACTTCGATATCGGTTTTGCAAGGGGTACTCCAGTGGGGAAGAATTTGTGCGCTCGAACTTGTGGGTCGCCTTGCGAATCAAAACAGCTTTTATCCACCTTGTTTCGGCCATCTTTAAGCAGCTTGTAAATTTATTTTAATACAGACGAGATCATTTAATTCGCGAATTCAGTTTGTAAATCTCCAGCGAAAATCCAAGAAAAAATTTAACGCGTGCTTTTCCCGTGGTGTAATATATGAAAGCAAAAGTTAGAAAATTTGAGGAATTTTTTCGAACTCTTCTTCGAAATGTACGATCGAAGATTCGTGCACACGTATTGGATTGAAGTTTGCATCGTTGGAATGCAATGAAAGTGAATACTTATTGCTTTTCATTTCCTTTGCCAAAAATTGCCTACAAAAATGCCTTAAACGTTGTTCGAGACGCTTATTCGGAAGTGTACAATATAAGAATGCAAAAAAAAAGTATTATAATGAAAATGACGAAATTAAAAGACGTCTTCTACATATAGTCTATAAACAATACTACAATATGTAAATTATTGGGACGTCCGAAAAGTTCGTACCGATTTTTGGTAGGTGGCACATTAAAAAATCGGCACGAATTTTCCGGACAACCCAATATATACATTGCCGGCCAAAAGTTTTCGGACACATCATATAATTGCGAAACTTTCGATCACTGGATAATTGCCAAATAAAATTGCCAAATATAATTAATTTCATTGGTTATTTTACAAAGATACAATAAAGCTCTATATAATGAATTATATTATTCTAATGTAATATTGAAATTATCCAAAGTGATCGAAAGTTTTGCAATTAGCTGAAGTGCCCGAAAACTTTTGACCGGTAGTGTACGTATAAAAAAGTACCTTAAAAACAGACATATACAATGACACGTGGAATAATGCGGTAGGTATAGCTCGATAGAGCAGGCTCGTATAATTGGTAATTCAGGCGATTCTCGGATCACGCAGGTCGTCTCGGACTCCGTCGTTTATCCCTTGACATCCGGAAGAATAGGCATACCTGGTGATTCTCTAATGGCAGCTGTTTTTTTTTTTACTGCGTAAAGTCCGTGTCCCACATTGGGCCTAGATCTCTAGCTCGAAGTTCGGCAAATCTCTGGAAAAGTAAGTACATTGCGGCACAGTTGGGCTTTTCAGTCGAATGCATCTCTCGACCGGCAGTAATGCATGTCGGAGGAAGAGAGAGAGAGAGAGAGAGAGAGAGAGACATGATTATGCAGCTCTCTCGAGTAGTTTTGTTCAACCACGAACGAATTTGTCATTGCGCAAAGGAAGAAGGCAGCCCAACGAGGCATTACGAGAGACGGATTTTACGTTGTATTACGGTACAGGAGTAAAGTAACAAGTTAAGTACACACGTACAAGAGTATATAGATGTATGAGTACGATATTTCAGACCCGTTATATCTGTGTTATGTTGGCTATCAGCACATCCGACGGTCGTTGGTAAAGTCCTGGATTTTATTTCAAACGAATCGTCCATTTTGCGGCCAGGTCCTTGACGTTTACCTCTGTGTAATTACACTTGCATTTATCTGAAGATGATTTCAAAGACATCCGGTTCTAGGCAATGTTGAGTATGGGGACGATAGGCTGACAAGGGGACGGTGTTCGAAATCAAGCCCCTTCGACATTGCTTTTGCCTGTGTATAGGGTGGAAAATCTAGGTACCTGGTATCAATACCTATCCGAATCACCGCCTGTATGTTCTATGATCTTTTTTAGTTTTAGAGAAAAAAAGCAAGTTTTTTCGAGTTTTTCCGTAATAGTTCTTTTTTCTCTTTAGTGTGTGTACTTTTATCTCAGAATTTTTTATAAGCAATTGGACCTCATTTGGACTATTTTAAGTATTTTTTATTTAAATTCTGAACTTTAGTGACTGACCCTCTCAGATTTGTCTTTTCAACTTTTGATAAAAATCGAAGGCATTCACGTTAGTCTTCAATTGGTTGTTTATTTATTACTTAAAAGGTTACACCCAACTTGTGGCCGGAAAAGGAGGAATTTTCGTGATTTTTTTCTGGGAAAAAGTGAGCAGGTTTTCCATTTTTTTCACCTACAAAGAGTTCAGTTTGACAAATATCTATAAATGTGGTACATACAATGGTTTGACAGACCGGTATTTGAGAAAAATCCTTCGCGTCCAGTGCTGCTCGGAATAAAATCATCCGAAATAGGAAAATCAAAACGATTCGGTTTTTTCAAGCAATTATGTACTTCTCGAACGAAGGATTTAAACAAATATTGATTTTTGAAAAAATGGCCACAGTCCAAAGTATTTTCGTTGATAGAAAAAAATATGCAGCAAAAGAATCCTTCTTTCAAGCGCTACCCTTTGATATGCCATAGAAACTTTCAAAATTTGAAGTTTACCGGTGCAATGATTTTTGACATGGTCTTGAAAAAGTCATTTTAATAAAAACTCGTTTGGAGTTTGCTGGTTCGCGCAACCTACCTATACACGTCCATATCTCCCTCAATTTTGAACGGATCGACTTGAAATTTTTAGAGAACATTTTTGAAATGTTATATTTTGAGAATACCTCGAAACCCAAAAATCGATATTTTCAAAAATTTCGCCTAGGTGTAAACCGTTAGCAGTGCACTTTATAATGATAACACAAGTAAAAATAATCTCGAGGAAAGTACATGCACAAAAGAGAAAAATAAAAAATAGTTTTTTCTCGAAAACTAAAAAAAAAAACTTTGAACAGACATAGGAGTGATTCCGATAGGTATTGATACGATGCATCTATATTTTCCTTTTGAACGTCACTTTCCGGGCCATCCTGTAAACATTTATATATATATATATATATATATATATATATATATATATAGTGATACGGGGTTAAAGGGGGACGGTGAAGAATAGTAGGAAAACCAAGATTGTCATGGGTATATATACTTAGCTGTAGGAAAACGGTAGAGCGAGGAGACCGCAAGGTATCCCTTCTAGTATAGCATCGAGTCCAGGTTAGCTCTTCTCGTGGTTTTTGCCATATATATACAGGGTGTCCTGTTATGAATGGATAATCCTGCAACTGTGGTAGGTCAGATCATGTCCTACTACGTGCTGGAATTTCAGTTTGGTAAAAGTCCCACGGTTTTCGGGATTTTCGGTTTTATGTTATTTTTTTTTTTTTTTTAATCATCTGCCTTTGGTTTTTCGCATACCTACAAATGATACAAATTGACTAAGCAACTTTTCAAAGTAATTACCACGATATGCGTAGTACATTCTTTTACACCGGGGGCTGTCAAAGTCAGATGTTCGAATGGGTTTGTACGGAAATTCTGCATAAGATCTTTTTACATAAAGTTTCCTTGACATTTAAGGTTAAAAAGAAGACTTTTCGAGATAAAACAAATAACCGAGAGTATTTTTCTTAACCAGGTCCAAAAAAGGTCATCGTTTGTAGAAATGGCATGCGAAAAACCAAAAACAGATGATTTTTATCTCGAAAACTGTGGGCCTTCAACCAAACTGAAATTCCAGCATGCGAGGGTGGGGTGAAAAGTTTCCGGCCTGACCAAGAGATGGTGCCACTAGGTCTAGTTTTGGAGCGGCGTCCTACAGTACCATTCCTACCGAGCTTGTGTGTACAGTTTCAGCCCAATCGCTACGTTAGTTTGCGTTTGAGAGCACATTGCGCGAGACGCTTCCGTTGTTTTCGTAAAAATGGAAAAATTGGAAAAACGTGCTGTCATCAAATACTTCCATTCTTTTATTTGTTTTACACCAAAACAAATAAAAGAAGAAATGGATTTAGCACTAGGAGACTCCTCCCCATCATATTCAACTATTAAGCAGTGGGTTTCTGAATTTAAAATGGGTCATGTGAGCACCTCTGACGAGCCTCGCTCAGCACGACCCGTTGAAGTCACAACTTCAGAGATGATTGAAAATATCCATAAAATAGTGTTGGAAGATCGCAGGTTGAAAGTGCATGAGATAGCTGAGATCTGTAGGATGTCAGCTGAACGTGTGCGAAATATTTTGCACAACCATTTGAACATGGAAAAGCTGTGTGCAAGGTGGGTGCCGCGTTTGCTAACGCTCGACCAAAAACTGCTTCGAAAAACCATTTCTACCGACAATTTGGCGCTGTATAGGCATAATCCAAACGAATTTTTGCGTCGATTCATAACTATTGATGAGACATGGGTCCACCACTACACTCCTGAAAATAAAGAACAGTCAAAACAGTGGGTTGGAAAAGGGGAACCAACCCCAAAGAAGGAAAAAACAATTTTATCGGCAAACAAGGTTATGGCTACTGTTTTTTGGGATGCGAGAGGAATTATATACATCGATTACCTTGAAAAGGGTAAGACTATCACTGGTCAATACTACGCAGAGTTATTGCAACGTTTGAAGCACGAGGTGCAAATTAAACGACCTCATTTGGCGAAGAAAAAAGTTTTGTTTCATCACGATGACGCACCAGCGCATTCGTCGATTGTTGCCATGTCCAAAATCCACGAATTGAAGTTTGAATTGATGCCGCATCCTCCCTACTCTCCAGACTTAGCCCCCAGCGACTATTACCTGTTTCCTAACCTCAAAAAATGGCTTGGCGGAAAAAGATTTAAGAGCAACGAAGAAGTTATCGAAGCTGTAAATCAGTATTTTGAGGAGCTTGACGAATCTACGTTTAAAACTGGTATAACTAAATTCGAACACCGTTATGAGAAATGTATCAGTGTTGATGGAGATTATGTTGAAAAATAAAGCAAAAAAAAATTGTAAAACATCGTTTTTCTTGGTCAGGCCGGAAACTTTTTACCCCACCCTCGTATAGTAGGACATGACCTGGCCTATCGACAGTTGCAGGAATATCCATTCATAACAGGACACCCTGTATGGGCTACAGACCAGAGCGTTATTTCGTTTCTTATGTCTCTCGTCGCGGTAAAGAGACGCCAACGGGTTGCACGGAAAGTGCAGGGAGGTGAAGTGAGGAAGTAAAAGAACGTGATATAGGTGCGAGAAAGAGTGAGAACAAGCTAGAGAAAGAGAGAGAGAGAGAGAGAGAGAGAGAGAGAGAGAGAGAGAGAGAGAGAGAGAGAGAGAGAGAGAGAGAGCGAGGGAGAGAGACGAAGGCTTCCATCTTATCTAGGGCAATGGAACAACCTCCCCCGTCTCTCTCTCTCTCTCTCTCTCTCTCTCTCTCTTTCTCCATCTTTGCTTCCTCTCCCCTATCCTTGCCTCTTTCGCTAGGTCGGCCCGCAAATTGCAGGCACAGCCTCACACACGCGCACACACAAACTGCTATGGGAAAAGTCTTCCCAAGAGTGAGACTCCGGATACAGAATAGGAGTCAGAAGCAGCAGCACGAAGAATAGTGAAGGCAATGACTGTACGCTGCATCTTACGTAAAATATAATCGTTAAAGTAGCGCTAATTACACCTGAGATCCTCCCCCAACACATGCACGTATACAAGTGCATGTATACATATGTGTATAGTGTATGCACCTTTGAACATCACGCTCGATGAACACCGCGACCATACCTGGCGTGCACACACGGTCTCCGCATCGTCAAGACTTTCTATTTACGCCCTCACGGTCCCCATCGCCGGTCTTCATCCTTCCACGTTTGCTAGTTTTGTTTTCTTCCATTTATTTCACGATCATATTTCACCCGAACGACTCTACACCAAAGTATTTTTTTTTATCGTCGCGATTTATATCACAAACGGATTGTGCGGAAAAATAACCTCCGACTGTATTTGAAATGAGGATATTTGGAAAATGAATGAGTAGCAGGAACGGTGGTGGTTGAAGCTTGCATTGTGGGAATGCAACGATTTTTTAAATGTTTTTATTCATTTTTGTCATTATCCAAAGTTTTTTTTTCGCAAATGTAGGTCATAAGCTTCTAATAAGAAGACGTGGAAACGTTTGAGCTATTTTCACATAACGTTGAAGTTTTACATCATTGGAATGCAACGATTTTTTTATTACAAGGTTTTATTTAATTTTACTTTCTGTGAGAAGCAAAACGGAAACTCGAGATTTTACCCACTTCCCGACTACTTAGAGTTCTGAAATTCTGCAAACATGCATCTAAAAGGTGACAATACGGGGTCGAACATTAAAAAAAAATATCCATAAAATTTTCATGGAAAATTAGCAATTTCTAATCATCCATATATAATATCTCGCTGACACGTGCAAACGAATTCGTAGCCGACTGTGTTTGTATGTGAAACGTTTATATGCAACAATTAGTCGTGAGCTCAATCGCAATTACAGTCCTTGTTGTTTTTTACAAGCATTTCATGTTTCTAACGTACAAACTCGTAAACTAGTAAACTACTACTAACAAGTAACTAGTAAAATCAATTAAAGACTAAAAAGAAAAAAATAGTTCATATGTCGTAATCCCCCGAAAAAACTCCGAGAGACCGATTGCCGGTCGACTGCTCCGACCACTGAGCTACCAGCTACCTCACCTTTCTCGGATAGTCTGAATATGCGTAACGCATCGTTACAATGTAAAAGAATATCTTGAAAAAGCCTTCATTTAATTTACTAAAAATAGAAAATAATTTTTTGTTGCCAAGTCACCTATACAGGGTGTCCCAAAACTCAACGATAATCTGAGACCGGATGAAAGGCCAAGTTATACCAGTTCTGGGAAAAATACAAAAAAAAATCCATATCACTCAGTTCACCGATAATAGACATTTAAAAAAAAAGTTGAAATTCGACACCCTTGGTCGCATTTTCAAGTCCTGTGATCACCAATGTCACAATTTCGCTGTGATTTTTTTAATTTCGTGATCTTCATTAACGATGCTATTAATCGCAACTACAAATTAATGCAAAAAACATTGTTAATTTAATAAAATGAGTTAAGTTTTAGTGAGTCATGGTTCACAAAAATATTGTTACTTAACTTTGACACTTCATTTTGAAAAAAAATGTACTACACTACCCTTGGCAAGTTGTTTCAAAAGATGGCGCATTTAATCAAGATTTCAAAATGGTGCAACACTTGCCACTTTTCTTGCCATTAAAAATTTTATTTCTTATTTTTTTCAAATTGAGCTCATTTTGAACAACTCGACATTAGGAATTTTTGTTACTAAAATTTGTTATTTTTTGTTTCTGGTCTGAAATAAAATTATTATTTTTAGTAAAGAGGTAATTGAGTCAGTTAATAACCAATTTTTATTGTAAAAAACATATGTTTTTTACAATAAAAATTGGTTATTAACTGACTCAATTATCTCTTTACTAAAAATAATAGTTATTTCAAAAAATGGCGCATTTAATCAAGATTTCAAAATGGTGCAACACTTGCCACTTTTCTTGCCATTAAAAATTTTATTTCTTATTTTTTTCAAATTGAGCTCATTTTGAACAACTCAACATTAGGAATTTTTGTTACTAAAATTTGTTATTTTTTGTTTCTGGTCTGAAATAAAATTATTATTTTTAGTAAAGAGGTAATTGAGTCAGTTAATAACCAATTTTTATTGTAAAAAACATATTTTATTAAAAAACATATTGTAAAAAACATATGTTTTTTACAATAAAAATTGGTTATTAACTGACTCAATTACCTCTTTACTAAAAATAATAATTTTATTTCAGACCAGAAACAAAAAATAACAAATTTTAGTAACAAAAATTCCTAATGTTGAGTTGTTCAAAATGAGCTCAATTTGAAAAAATAAGCCATAAAATTTTTAATGGCAAGAAAAGTGGCAAGTGTTGCACCATTTTGAAATCTTGATTAAATGCGCCATCTTTTGAAATAACTATTATTTTTAGTAAAGAGGTAATTGAGTCAGTTAATAACCAATTTTTATTGTAAAAAACATATGTTTTTTACAATAAAAATTGGTTATTAACTGACTCAATTACCTCTTTACTAAAAATAATAATTTTATTTCAGACCAGAAACAAAAAATAACAAATTTTAGTAACAAAAATTCCTAATGTTGAGTTGTTCAAAATGTGCTCAATTTGAAAAAAATAAGAAATAAAATGTTTAATGGCAAGAAAAGTGGCAAGTGTTGCACCATTTTGAAATCTTGATTAAATGCGCCATCTTTTGAAACAACTTGCCAAGGGTAGTGTAGTACATTTTTTTTGAAAATGAAGTGTCAAAGTTAAGTAACAATATTTTTGTGAACCATGACTCACTAAAACTTAACTTATTTTATTAAATTAACAATGTTTTTTGGATTAATTTGTAGTTGCGATTAATAGCATCGTTAATAAAGATCACAAAATTAAAAAAATCACAGCGAAATTGTGACATTGGTGATCACAGGACTTGAAAATGCGACCAAGGGTGTCGCATTTCAACTTTTTTTTTAAATGTCTATTATCGCTGAACTGAGTGATATGGATTTTTTTTTGTATTTTTCCCAGAACTGGTATAACTTGGCCTTTCATCCGGTCTCAGATTATCGTTGAGTTTTGGGACACCCTGCATGTGACTAAATAAAAGCTTGGGGCGCTCAAAATTTAGACATATAATCTTCAATTTACATAAAAACGTTAACATATTAATTGTATTTAATTTACCGTAAAACAACCTTACATTTTTTAAATAAAAATCCTGAAACTGAGCATAAAGGTGTGATAATAATTTTTTCTCATTAGCGCATTTCAGTTGAGCGCCCCAAATTTTTATTCATAGTCACATATAGATGACTTGGTAAACAAAAATCTACTTTTTAGCACATTAAATAAAAGTTCGTTTTTAAAGAATATTTTTTGTTGTTTCTTGATTATTATTATTATTCGAAATCTTTTTTTGCAACTTGATGTCCTGAATCTGTAAAAGTAATACGTAAAAGCGTTTGAATTATTTTCATCGCCTCAATCGGTAAAAATAAATGTTATCAATGAAAAATAATTCTTTTTTGTTGCGTTCCAACGTCGCTAACCTCAACGTCATTAGGAACGGAGGATTTTGAAAAATGTAATTGGATTCGAAATTCACAAAATTAAAAACCATCTCGGGGACGTGACGTGGATACAATTCAAACAATATCGGTCGAAGAAAATAATCTTTGATTATAAGTTATAAAATCCGCGTGATGCATACGTGCACACGTGTATTAAAAAAATCGTTTTTTTCTCGGTGTGCAGAGAACATTCTCGGTGTGCAGAGAACATTCTCGTTTTTTTCTCGGTGTGCAGAGAACATTCTCGGTCCGTCGTGGAATAAAGATATGTTTCCAATGTCAATCAAATCGAGGCGGATCGCATTCACGTGTGTGCGAAGTATTGTCACGCCTATTGTGCAGCTACTTGGCTTTATCATTATCCGATCGTCGGATAAGGGAATCGACGTTCGATCGATTTTTATTTCCATATTTTTCCGAAGAGTATCAACGATTGCGATTGAACGAAGAGTCACAAGCCCGATAACAAGAGACTATGGAGATTCAAACGAGAGCGCAGGGGGCGATCGTTTGGATTTCGTAATATTGAGATTTCTGGCATGATGATCGCGCGAGGAATCTGCGTCGAAGAAACTCCAGCAGTCATTCGCCTAATCGTTTTGATTTGCTTATGAACGTCTTTGCAACAAATCATTCGTGGAAAATATTTACAATGAGCAATAGAGTCCCGACATCATAAATATCGGATTTTTCCGTTCTCATCACTGCTGATGTTTTTCTTCGTTAAAAGTGGGAAAAAATTATAATCTCGTGATCGATAAAGGCCTGATAAAGGATATACTGTAAATCTGCAAAAACCGAACAATAGCATTTATCAGCAGCAAACAAGACTTTTCTCAGCCCACATCGTTTGACAGATATTCATTTATGGAGCTTTAGCTGGACCCCAAACAAACAGGTCGATTTTCAATATTTTTTTCTAATGAGAGTACTGGGACGACGTGGCTGGGATTTTACACATAATGAATACATAGTCTTACCAAGGTTGAGTTTTTTTTTCAATAAAAAAAATTGATTAACGATCAAGTTATTGTTATTTAAACAAACTGTCCGTTGGTGCATGGTCACGCGGTGAAGTTCTAGCAACTGGGCCGATTTGAAATGAAAAATAAAAAAAAAACTCTACATTTAGGATAATAATTACACTTTCGTATGACTGGATACTTTTTTGAAGTTTTGAAAACTACGAAAATGTCGAGTTATAGAAAAAAGTTTCGTCTTTCGACCAAAAAAAAATAAGTTTAATAATTTGTTATTAACTGGATAAACATATCGAAAAATCATCAGGTAGAAAATGTTGTGAACTATGCTTAGTCCGAATTTGAAGTGAATCACATCAACAGATTTTGAGATACGACTCACACCGTAACTGTAATGCAGTAAGCGATCTGATCTATAATAAAAACCGTCATGATGCGGCCGATTTTACAAACTTTTGGGATATCGTTTTTGCAAATTAACGTTAAAAGGCTCCGAAACTATGTGATAAAAAAAGTCCCCTGTCTACTGCACGGACAAAACAGAGATGGAGAGAGTGCGAGGCGCTGATTGATTTCACGTGGAACGTTTCATGCAGCCGACTTCACGTACGTGCGTACCGCGTGTATCGGACAATGTGCTGATGTACTCTCGATTTCACAGCTTCCTTCGCCCACGCGTTCGTTTCATTAATGTGTTGATACCACGTGCCATCTTGGTTCGTGAGTCTCCCCCCTCGTCTCTACGTATATGTATATATGAAACCGTACATGTACAGTATTGCACTCCCCTCCCATGGCGAGTGACTCACACGCTACTAGGTCTGCACAGAGATATACATTTACGTGTACATGCATATAACGTTGAAGTTTGCATCGTTGAAACTTCACTTACTTAATTTTCATTAACTCAAATTTTTTTCGTCGATTTAGGCTGTGAAATTCGTTCAAACCTTTGTACGTGTTCTTATTGGAAATTTACGACCTCCATTTGCAAAAGCAGGCTTTGTATAATCACAAAGACAAAAAAAACAAAGGGAAACAAAAAAAACATGGGGAAACAAAAAAAACATCGTTGCATTCCAATAATGCAAACTTCAACGTCGTACATACATACGTATAGATATGGAGAAATGTGATGCGGAAGATAGTCGATTGCGTGGATCATTCTCATAAAATCACCCCCATACTCAAAATGATGTGATATCTTGAAAACAATGATACTGAAGATTGCATCGCTGGAACGCAACCGAAAATCAATTTTTTCTGACTATCAGTTTTATCGGCAGATCAAAGTTACGGCAATGACTCGAACATTTTCCAAAATTCTCATTTAGAGACCTCCGATCTCAATTTATCGACGAATAACACGGATGACAGTAAAAATGGAGAAAAAAGGGAATGAAAAAGAATTTTCGTTGCTTCGAACGATCCAAACTTCAACAGCCTTCAAAATAGCCTTGAAGTAAATGTAAGATTTATATAGAGGTCATTTCAATGCCTGCCTGGTCCCCAAAATCAACGAACCGTCGAAAAAAGTCTAGAGACCGTCCTGAAAACTGCCAGATGTGCCGATAGCTGTCATAACAGATATACAATCGGTTGCGAAATGTCCTTTTCCTGTCATGCAAGCAAACAAGATTCTCTGTTCGGCGAGACTAATATAGAGCTAACGTGGCAGAATTTCCAACTAGAAGCCCGGAGATGAAGTGTATAACTCCGTGTAATACAGCAGCGCGAAATTTCCCGTGGATGGATCGTCTCTCGCGGGCATAGCACATCACAGGGGGGGAAGATCGGCTGCAGAGGGCAACGACGGGGAATGGAGTTTCGACGCGAATCCTGTGTATACCAGTCATTATCTCTCTCTCTCTCTCTCTCTCTCTCTCTCTCTCTCTCTCTCTCTCTCTCCTCTCTCTCTCGCTCTCTCGCTTTCTCTGTGGTTATAGCAATAATCTCGTCTTTGCGACTTTTGAACTGGAGCCCTCTCCCTCACCATCCGCATCTACTGTACCGCTGTCTTCCATTACATACCGCTACCTCCTTTCGTTGCTCGTTCGTCTCATCGTTCTCCCAATTCACCAACGAAACGATGCATCCATCCCCGACTAGAAATTTGGATCCGGCAGCCTGAAGACTGATCAGGCTGCTATCAAGCTCCAGTCCGTAATACCGTAATACGGCACGTCTGATCAGTGCCGGAAGTCCCCCGAACCAGTGGAAACTTAGTCCGGGCGCGAGTAGGCACCCTGAACAGGGCCAAATACGGTAGCCTGTATGCCGCTGTAATATGGCGTCCATGGACACCGTGTTACGGCACGCCTGCTCTGTGCCGGATGCCGACCGGATCAGTAGGGCCTTAGTACGGACGCGAGAAGGCACCCTGCACAGGCCGAAGTACGGTAGCCTGTATGTCGCCGGAATATGGCATCCATGGACGCGAGGTTACGGCAGGCCTGGTCTGTGCCTTGGGCGGACCGGATTGGTGGCATCTCAGTACGGACGCGAGGGGGCACCCTAAACAGGCTGAAGTACGGTAGCCTGTATGTCGCCGTAATGTGGCATCCATAGACGTAGTTGGCGAATTAAGATTTTGAGGTTAGGTTTCATTCACGTCTGCGATATAAACCGCATGAATTCGAATAATCTACACTCTGCGAGCAGGTAATAAACATAGGCTTATTGTTTGTATACAAACGAACTGAAACGATATTATTTAATAATACATCATTCAAAATATTCTTAATGGCAGAACTTAAAATGACTGATTAATATATGTATATATATATATATATATATATATATATATATATATATATATATATATATATATATATATATATATATATATATATACACACACACACACACACATACATACATCCATACATACATATTATTTTTATGAATTTTGAATGATAGAATATTTGGAATGATGTATTATTGAATAATATCGCTTCAGTTCGTTTGTACATAAACAATTAGCCCATGTTTATACACAAACGAACATGAAAAATGCACGAATTTGTAAGTAGAAAAATAGTAAATTTGCTTTTATTCTTATTTATACATTATATATATATATAATGTATATATAAGAGCGAATTTACTATTTTTGTCGAAATTACATGCATGTGAGTTGTTTTTACAGCCTAAGGGCCGTTGCACATGGCGTATTGTCTACGCGCAGATGATGCGATACAAACGCAATACACACATGATCCACACGCTTTTTGGACTGAAAAACGCATATAGATCAAGTGTCTGTCGCGTTTGTATCGCGTGGTCTGCGTGTAGAAAATACACCGTGTGCAAAGGCCCTAAATGGGCAAAAAAAATTCAGCGGTAAATATATAATTATTGTTACATTGCAATTATGTAACTTTGAACATCATGCATAAAATTATTGACATTCTGTAGAATATAATTAGACTGATAAAGACAGGGAAGAAAAGAAGAAAGTTTACACAAGTGTTAGGATGGCTAAATAGGTAGCGCGCTCGGCTCTAGAATAAGAAGGCATGGGTTCAATCCCGAGGGTAGGTAAAAACTTTAACGAGGCAGAATAATGTTTTAACTCAATTATCATATGAGCAGGAACATAAATAAGGTATATGGAAACAGATGATACTAACAGAATTTTTTTATTCATAATTTTTGGATTGTTTTTGTTTGTCATTTCAGGCATAGATACGGCAGCCGGATCAGAGCCTGCAAGGGTATACTGACCAGGTCCGTAACCAGCATCCGCATCAGGGCCGGATGCAAAAAGCGTTTCACGCCTATTGAAGCCCTGATACGGCGGCCTGCAAAGTGCCGTAGTACGGAATACGGCATGCCGGATACGGCCCTAGTCTGCTGCGTAGCAAAATTTCTAGTCGGGTCTTTTCTCCTCTCATTTTTCTATGGTCTCGACGTTTGCATCGTTTGCAATCAAAAAATTATTTTATTGTTTGCCGTCCAAAACATTTGACAAATTTACGGTGTAAAAGGTTGAACGAATCCTGATGACGTTCCAGTAATACTCGTGGCCTCAAAGACCTCATAATTTGTTGATTATTGGGAATAATCAATTTTCGTTGCATTGCAAAATGAAGAAGAATTTTCGTTGCATACCAACGATGCAAGCTTCAAGATCGTCTTTTGCGGTGTTGAAGTTTGCATCGTTGGAATACAACGGAAATTTTTCTTAATTTTTTCGTCTCTTTATTTTAATTATTATGCCAAATCTCTTTTGCGGATCTTAGTTATAGATTTCTAACAATCAGCCTCAAAAATGTTTTAGTGACGTTCGCAGCTTGAATGTGCAAAAAAACACTCGGTGGTATGAAAAACATTTATTTGCGTTGCAGCCCAACGACGCGAATTCCAATACAGTCGTCTTTTTCTGTGTTGTCAAGGGTGGCGCTATCTGTTTTGTGCATGGAGACTATATTAAAAGAGTCCGAACTATGTACTACGGAAATGGTATGCGAATCTGTTGGAAAAGCACAGTTCCCATTGCGGCCACTATGCGGCGCCGGTGATGGCTGATGCTTCGGCGATGGGGGGGGGTCGTGAAACTTCATTCAATTAAGCGAAAATCAAAAGGAACATAACCAAAAACTGAATATTCAAACGCCCCGCGCTCATGCGCACGCGAACCAGACGATAGTAATTACTGCTAATCATTTATAACAAATTCTGAATTTAATGGTGGATATACATGTTACATTGAGAAAAATCGCGTATGTTCATTTTTGGTGTGAAAAGTTGAGTTTGCGACGTAGCCGTCGTTACTCGTATTATTTTCATATTCTATTTTCAAGTCGCGGGGGAAGTTTGAAAAAACGCTGCAAGATGTTTTCACCGAAATGTAACAAATGGTTTTATAAACTATAAACGATACATATTTCAACTCCTCTCACACGTGGCTACCTTCATTGCGCCATGCGTCATCAGCTGCTACCCAGTGCTGCTGGTGGGTCAATCAAGTACTACTTAAATCCAGCAGATTCGCGTACCACTTTTCCCCTTATCCCTCCCATTAGAGTTCGGACTCCTTTAGTATAGTCTCCCTGGTTTTTTCAATGACCACAGCTGTTGAATCCCCCCCCCCTCTCTTACTACCTTGTCCGTATACGTCTTGAAACCCGGCCAATCACGATCAAATGTACCTACATTCATAAATCGAGACATTATAATTCACAACAATTGTGGTTAACGACGCCTAACGTGAAAAAAAAAAAATTGCCTATTCGTATCGTAAAACGGCCGTGTGTTTTCTGACAGTTCTTCCTCCGCGACGATGAAGCTCTCTTTGCGAGAAGATTCGCGATACCTTATTTCTAGCAGTTCTTGAAGAATAAAAACCATCGATGTCTCAAATTTCTCGTAAAAGATGTGACTCTCGTTTCACGGTGATACGGATAACTTCGCTGAGGCTTGCCATTAAATTTACGGTGCGTGACTTGCCTTTTTCTCCCGCTCTTGTTTCTCCGTCAACCCGCCCGCCGCTCTCTTCACCACTGGTGTGCATCTTACTCCCTTGCTTTCTGTCGCTCTTCGGGGCAAACAGAGCGCTTCGGGCCGCCAATAAAGCGGCGTATACTTGCTCGTGCTGTAACACGTGAACGTACATCTCCGGGTCTTTCAATTCGGGACGCGTATAGTCGAGATGAGAGGGAGAGAGCGAGAGAGACAAAAAAGTGCGATAAGGGAAAAAGGAAAGGACTAAAGTGTGGCGACAAGGGAGAGAGAAAAAGATAGTGACAGAGAGAGAGAGAGAGAGAGAGAGAGGTGACGACAATGGTTATGACTAATCCGTTTGGGTCTGTTGGGCCAACAGTACAAATCATTTGAGTCATTCTTATGAAACATTATACACAAATAAAAAATCATTCAACAAAGTATAACAACAATATGAATGAAACATAATTGAAAAAGCCCCCTACAAAAACAACAAAGATAATAATTATAATAATGTAAATATTATTTCGTTTGATCAAATTACTATTTTATTCGTCAAAATATTGTTTTATTCGATCAATATACTATTTTATTCGATCAAAATATTATTTTATTCCATAGAAATATTTTATTTAATTGGTACAAATACAATGTTATTTGATGATCATTACTTTTGTGCAAACAAATTCGTTGATGCTATATTATTTTTTCACTTGATGGATATTACTGTTATTATTATTACACACATTACATGTCAACACTCGTATAAAGTCCATACTAATAATGATAATAATAATAACAAATAAGTTTTTGTTAATTTCAATAAATTTTACTTTATTTTAATTGAATAATTTTTGAAGACCCTCGAGAGGCGAATCCCTTGAGTACCATCCAGCATTATTCTTCCGGTCTAAATTAAGATCAAGCCTAACCCCCCCCCCTTAAAAAAGTAATAAATAATATTTACATTTCGCGAGCTAGTATAAAATGAGCGAGAACAACTTAAAGGAAATATAATAATGTTAAAATGGAAATAATAATGTCGATAGTGATAAGAATAAAATGCAGATGATGATAGAATAAAAGTAAAAATGATAATAAACTAAAAGTAATGATGAAAAGAAAACAAGATGTCTCGCTATGTGCAATGGAAGAGAGTGGGTAGCCACCACCATGTACGTAGCAAACCAGAAAGAGCGAGGGGAAAAGAGCGGCAGGAGGGTCAGGAGGGGTGGGGGGGGGGGGGGCAAGGGCAGTGAGTACATTACGGGAGTAGAAGCGCGGTAGGAAGCTTCGTGACGTAGGTCAGGAGGCTCGAGATTGTGGTGGCACATAAGTATACATCCGAGTCCCGGAGGCCGCAACGCCGTCATCATCATACCCAATACCAGCTCGAGAAGCTTACGCGCTCGACTTCTCCGCAACAGAAATCGCCCATATTTCTTCATCGATGGAAAATGTTACCAGCCCCGATTGCATAATGGGCTTTAGAGGGATATATTAATTCGAGGGATCGAGGGGAAGGGGGAGGGGGGGGGCGTTGTTTGATCCTCTCGTTGGTAAACGATCGTGTAATGACGAGCTGCCAGCTCGTAAGAATCGATCGCAATCGATAATCGGGCTGTTTCGACGATAACATCACGGTAGTCACGATGTATACGTAGATATATATCATTTGCGTACACGTGAGGGGGAGGATTTTTGTCGCGGTGATTCGTCATGTTGAAAAGTTTCGCTTCTTCGAACGTTGTATCTTGTTGCCTCGGGCCTGTTGGCTCGATAAATTACGATTCCGGATAGCGTGCAAGGCCTCTTCTATTTATAGACAACACTGAACCTTCACCCTTCGAAAGGTCGAAATCGTCGAAATTTGCAAAACGCCGGGGGCACGCGCCGGCAGACACGGAAAACTTGACCTTTCGCTCCTTTACGGGACATTCCCAGTCCCGTGGCTAATACGTAAAACCAAAGAAATTTATTTTCTAATTTTTTCATTATTTTTTAAATTAATTTTTGGAAAATTTTTTGTTTTTTCCAGTTTGCACTAGATGAATTTGTGCACTTTTATTTATCCACCCAGATGAATTCGTACTTTTTTTTTGAGCAGCGATCAATTGATGATTCGTTTATTTATGCAGACGATTTGATCAATTTACAGATTTATGTGAATCGCATATTTCAGTTGAGAAATCAGATGAATTTATGAATTTTTATTCATCCAGATTGGAGCAGACGAACTTATGCACTTTTAGTTATCGGTCGAGATGAATTTACTGATTCGGATGAATTCCTACGTTTTTATTTTTGCATAGCGATAAATTTGTGAATGTTGTTTTCAAGAATTTCTTCTGTAGTATCGTTTTTTCATTGATTTATACATTTTTATTTATAGATGTAGATGAATTTATAAATTGACAAAATCGTCTGCAAAATAAATATTGTAAATAACAATCCCAAATACATCGTTATTCAAAACTGAAAATCTATGAATTCATGTGAATGAATAATTTCATCTGCATCGATAATTAAAAGTTCATAAACTCATCTGGTTAATCCACTTGAATCTGCGGAGACAAAGCGTTCGAACAATGTTAAAATCGAAAAGAAAACAAATCTGTACAATTTGTAAACTTTATTTTTACAAAGTTCATCAATTCTTGTTGTCAAAACTTTGTTTTTCCACATGAACGCATAAATATAATGTTATAAATTTTTCGCCAGAGATCTCAAAAAATGTTCCAGCATTTTTCGTGCCCCCAATATTTGGGCAATCGAAAAATAAATGGTCATTCCAACAATGCACACTTGAAGATCATCCTTCCTGCAAATTTTCCAATATTCTCGGCCGCTCGGTATTGCACGAAAATTCAACCTAGCGGCAAACTTAACTAGACCATTTTTTTTTTTTTAATTCATTGAACACCGGATCACCTCTAGACATTTTCTACGCGATAACGATCGCATATTCATATCGATGTGCTTCCGTACGTTCGATTGACAACGTACCGTGGGTTTGCACGAACGTGGCATTTGGGAAACTATAAAATGATACGCCTCGTGTATTGCGTACACGGCAATGTTTTCGAACATAAGTCGCCACTAAATGCGCCTCTGGCAAGCAAACGGTCCGTCTCATATTTGCGTTCGATCAATCATTTATTTCGCTCGAAGCTTCTCATGTACTCGCTACCCAATTACCATTCAACCGATAATTCATCGTGTACAATACTATATCTTATTTACTTGAGTCAGCTCAGCCCGATACGCCACTTCTCGTTCACCTTCCCATCCTTCCCCCGCCAACCCCACGAGCATCGTGCTTCCGGGATTACATTCAATCTCTTCGTGATCCCGTTAATTACCACAAAACTTCGCCGCGAAGTTTACCCCTTGCCCCAATGAATATTGAACAACTCATGAATTACAAGCGATTGATACAACACTGAGCTATACGGAAGTCGGAACCATCGCTATGTAGATGTAGTCTACAGCATCATAACTGCGAGACGAGAGCAACCTTTTCGACGCACTTATACGAGGGTGGGGTGAAAAGTTTCCGGCCTGACCAAGAGATGGTGCCACTAGGTCTAGTTTTGGAGCAGCGTCCTACAGTACCATTCCTACCGAGCTTGTATGTACAGTTTCAGCCCAATCGCTACGTTAGTTTGCGTTTGAGAGCACATTGCGCGAGACACTTCCGTTGTTTTCGTAAAAATGGAAAAATTGGAAAAACGTGCTGTCATCAAATACTTCCATTTGAAAGATTTTACACTAAAACAAATAAAAGAAGAGATGGATTCAGCACTAGGAGACTCCTCCCCATCATATTCAACTATTAAGCAGTGGGTTTCTGAATTTAAAATTGGTCGTGTGAGCACCTCTGACTAGCCTCGCTCAGGACGGCCCGTTGAAGTCACAACTTCAGAGATGATTGAAAAAATCCATAAAATAGTGTTGGAAGACCGCAGGTTGAAAGTGCATGAGATAGCTCAGACCTGTAGGATGTCAGCTGAACGTGTGCGAAATATTTTGCACAACCATTTGAGCATGGAAAAGCTGTGTGCAAGGTGGGTGTCGCGTTTGCTAACGCTCGACCAAAAACTGCTTCGAAAAACCATTTCTACCGACAATTTGGCGCTGTATAGGCGTAATCCAAACGAATTTTTGCGTCGATTCATAACTGTTGACGAGACATGGGTCCACCACTACGCTCCTGAAAATAAAGAACAGTCAAAACAGTGGGTTGGAAAAGGGGAACCAACCCCAAAGAAGGCAAAAACAATTTTATCGGCAAACAAGGTTATGGCTACTGTTTTTTGAGATGCGAGAGGAATTATATACATTGATTACCTTGAAAAGGGTAAGACTATCACTGGTCAATACTACGCAGAGCTATTGCAACGTTTGAAGCACGAGGTGCAAATTAAACGACCTCATTTGGCGAAGAAAAAAGTTTTGTTTCATCACGATAACGCACCAGCGCATTCGTCGATTGTTGCCATGTCCAAAATCCACGAATTGAAGTTTGAATTGATGCCGCATCCTCCCTACTCTCCAGACTTAGCCCCCAGCGACTATTACCTGTTTCCTAACCTCAAAAAATGGCTTGGCGGAAAAAGATTTAAGAGCAACGAAGAAGTTATCGAACCTGTAAATCAGTATTTTGAGGAGCTTGACGAATCTACGTTTAAAACTGGTATAACTAAATTAGAACACCGTTATGAAAAATGTATCAGTGTTGATGGAGATTATGTTGAAAAATAAAGCAAAAAAAAATTTTTAAACATTGTTTTTCTTGGTCAGGCCGGAAACTCTTCACCCCACCCTTGTATATATATATATATATATATATATATATATATATATATATATATATATATATATATATATATATATATATATATTAGGACGGCACAAATTTGGCTCTCTTTTTTCTCCCCTTTCCTCACCATCCAATCATCTTCTTTGAAGAACAAAAAAAATTGTCGCCGAAGCTGCGAGGGGTAAACAAATATTTACAGGTCGCTCAAGTCTCCCAAAAATTCAAATTTTCATTTAAAAAATCGATATTTTTTGCGTCTACTCCTCACCCATGAATTGTATGCTTCATAATTTTTAAATTAACCTCGCAAAAGCTCTAGCCGGCCTAAGAATATTTAGTGGTCGCTCAAGGTTTTAGAAATTTGTAGTTTTCGCCAAAAAATAAATCTCGCATGCACTATAATGATGAAGTGTAGCATAAAATCTAAATAATAAAAAACAGCGAAGTGTTACATTTGTTGAATAATTTATTATAATAATTTGTAACAAACACCAATTAGACGATATGTGTTATTATATTATTATTATATTATGGCGTCGCTCGTCACGGAGTACAGCTGCGATTGGTCCGCAGTTTGACTAACGAGACCAACTGTGAAAACAGCTGCCATTTCAGTTTTACGAATAAAACGACCTATAATTTTGCTTACGGACAAGAGCTTTGAAGAATTACGAGGACAAAGATTATAATTTTTGGGATAGAAGTGTGAGGTAAATTTGAAAAATCTGTTTCTAAAGAAAGGACGATTAATTGTTTTGAACATTTTACGAAGCGTCAAATTTATGAGTGAGAAGAGTAAAAAGAAATTGGCGAAATGCAATAAATTACAATTTTTCTGAATTTCTTAGTTTTCTTGGCAGATTTTGTCCCTAGAAGTGCCTCAACCATTTAAGATGCTCGTTCAGAGACCTACAATCTAAATGTGCAAACAAATATTTCGTGGAATGAAAAAAAAACGAGTTGCTTAAAACACAAAGAATTTTCGTTTCATTCCAACGATACAGGCTTCAACACCATGAAATTTATGTTACAACAGAAACGACGAACTTTACGTACGACGTCATATTCTGTTGGCAACGCCTTCTCTTTCTATTCATCCACGTGAATTTGTGATATTGTATTTACGAATCCACATAAATGTATCAACTTAAAAAAAATAACGTTTATTAATAAAACGTAATTGATTAACTTCATATAAAAAAAAAATGTATTAACTTTATAAGAATAAAGTTTACTAACTTAAAAAAGGGCCGTATTTTATGGGGGCATAAGCAGGGCCCTTTTGAGTCATTGGTAATTTACAGTGGCGCTTGATACTATAATGAATAAGTCACAATCAATTATTTCACCCAACGATAAATTGGAATAAAACATTTTGCGCAAATTGAGTAGAGTTCGATATTTTTTAATTTTCTCTGAAAAGTCGCGGCTACGAAAATTTTTCCGCTAGTCACATTATTCTCAGTTTTATCATTAGTATTTTTTTTTAACACTCAGTGACCCCCTGTTTTTATTGTCATTACGGAGCAGTTTATATCAGTCATCGAAAATTATTTACGGAATCATCATGGCGTAACGGGTCGAAAAATAGCCGATTTCTTTTTCGCTCGTTAAAATACACTAATCAGTCTGATTTTTTATGTCAAATCAAAGCACTCATAAAGAACAGAAAAAACGTTTATTTTTATTTTTTTCAATTTTTTTAAAGGCTGAAAATGTCTTCGAAAGGAGTCCTCCGGGTGTACACGGTTGCGGCCGTAAATATAATCTGAAACAAAATTTGTAAAAAGATTATCGTAATCAGTATAAAAGCTTCTACCTTGCTATGGAGGGTTTAAAAAATAAAAACTAACAAAATGGCGGCGTTTTGAAAAAAATATTGATTTTAAACTATTTTGTTTAAAATATTATTATTTAAAGTATTTTTTGAAAAAAAACCTCCATAGCGAGGTAAAGAGTGGCGTGAAGAATGTTGTGTCAAAATTTGAGACGGAACGCTCGAAAACTTTTCCTTTGAAAGTGTGCACCGTTTTGAAAAACGACATTTCGAGAAAAACGCGGTTTACGTCTCGAATGCGGAATTTTCATATAAATTTTCTACTTACGACCAATCGGCAATTCCAGGTCCTTCTTTGTAACCTATTATAATGCAAAAAAAATCGATTTTCCGAAAATGTTACAGTCCAATGATTCCTTAATGTAGAGATTATTATTAGACAGAAGTGTGTCCAGCGTGTCGTCTCCATAAAGTGCCGTATAAATGAGACGATTTTTGGAATCGTAAATGTTCATCTAAAGTTCGGTAACTTGGCTCGAAATTTTACCAATATACCGTAATGTATTTTTACTCGAATCTCGTCGAAAATCAGTCAATTGTTAAATATAAAAAAAATACCTTAAGACCCAAAAACCCAAAAAACAAAAAAAATACCTTAAGAGATTCACAATACAAATCCACAAAAAAAAATCTCCAATAACGAAAAACAAGCAAATGAAAGTACAAAAAAAAGAACTTTCGTCGCATTCCAACGACGCAAACTTCAGCGTCATTTGATTTGTAGAGTCCACGTGGAAAAATCGCGAGAATAACGAGAAAGTATATTTTCCGCGTCGCCTGATTTATTGTACTTTTGTTATATCTTACGCTTTATTGTATACGGCAGTTTCGCGCAGTTCGTCATAAAAAAAAATCGTGAATTCAGTAGGCGCAAGGACATCAGTGTAGTCGCTGTCAAATGATTTCGTGCAATTTACGATTTTCCGGACAAGTGTATCCGCTAAATTGCCTCGATCCCCTCGTCATTTTGTGCCAGGGACGATGTAGCGAATCCCGTAAACTTCAAACTCGAACCTTTATCGCGCGTATCTACGCCAAAAGAAAAAGCATCAGTATCCGTCAACATTCATCGGTGAAGCGCGGCCCGAGCCCCGTCCTCACCGTCGTATCCAATCGGGAACGTTCTATCAACGCCCCCGCATGCTTCGCGCTAACGCGGATCCCCAGATTGAATAATAGGCTGGACGTAAGTTATAATATCCGCAAACACAAAAAAAAAAGCTTTTCCAAACAAAAGTGATTGATCGCCTCGTGGGTGAGTAGTCGCGAGAGTCGGACGTTGCTCGACTTTAAAATGGTGATTGAAATTCGCATTTTTTCGCCTGCGCGTGTCTCTGGATGGAGAATAGGGAGAAGTAGGGAAGAGTGGAATAATTGCGGACGCCCAAAAAAATCCTTCAACAGAGGTGAAAATCTCTTTTTGTTAATTGTTAAACTTTGGTGATTACCTTACGAGATCAACATCATTAATTATTTGTAATTAATTAAGGCCTTACCCCCACTTCTAGCGCAAAAAAAGGCCTTTTTCATGAATTTTTTAAAAGAAAACTACAAAACTTTTTTAATCGATCAATATACCATCTTAAAGAACACATCTTGAAGAACTTTCAGTATTTTTTTTTATTGAAAAATATTACATTGTTTAGTGGCAAATGGCCGTCAATGGAGTAATGTTTTTATATACACGGTTTGCGGTGACCAACATTGCGGCGAAGTGGATCATCAGAAAAAAAAATGCGGATGGATTTAGTCAAATATAAGTATAAACTAGTCTTTAATCGAAGGATTTTGAAAAATATTCATTTTTCACAAAATGGCGGACAGTCAAAGTTAATGGTTCGATTTTAACGAAAAAAAACGGCCGTTTTTTGGCTATAAAACGGCCATATTTTTTTCGAAAAAAAAAAACGAACGATTAATGACTACATTTTTATGTATTAAATAAGCCTGCAAAATTTCAAGAAGATCGGTTCATTAGTGTTCGAGTAATCTTGGTCACCGACTTCAGAAATGCCATTTTGAGAAAAACGCGTTTAAAGTTTCAATTTCCGGTCGTTTGCACAACGGATTCTTCTCTTTCAACGCTCATATCTCAGTCAATTTTGTTCGGATCGACTTAAAATTTTCAGTACATATTCTCAGATACTTATACTTCAAAAAATGCAATAAAAAAAATCGAATTTTTCAAAATCGCAAGTGGGGGTAACCCCTTAAGCAGAGGAGCGGTCGCAAAATGGCGTCTCAAAAAAAGACTCCCCGACGGTTGACAGCATGACAGCAAGCATGTGAAATCAAAAATTCAAAAAGATTATTAAATTATAATAGTATAGCTATCGCCGCATCGTAGGAAATTTGAAAATTTTGATTAAAAAAAAATGGCGGCCATTTGAAAAAAAAATCGAATTTTACATAAAAATTGTGCCGTAAATTGTTAATAAAAAAAGTAAACAATTTTTTGAAAAACTCTACCTTGCGACGATAGCGATCAGTTTTCTGAAGTAAATCCTTTTTGAATAAAGTCGATTGGACAAAATTTGACAGAGTTATGCTGTCAACCAGGTCAAAAAACGTGGTTTCGAGAAAAACGCGTTTAAAGTATAGAGAGGCCCGTATCTGAGAGCGTTGACGCTTGGCGCCAATTTCGAATACTTCTAAGCCGAATATTGTTTTGAAAATTTGTAGGCATATTCTTAAAGGCCGAAATTATCTATTTAAGTAAAAAAAAATTCTTGTTTCACACTGATATTCCCCCTTAATAGATAGTAGTTCTAACAGTCGAATACAGCTTATTTGTTTAGGATTTTTTAATAGAAAATCGTGATGATAAATTTCTACAAAAATTGGGTATTTGAAAAAGTATCATCTGAAGAACACTCTGTAATTTTGTTGTGTAAAAATGTTCAATTATAATCGAGCCAACGTCTGGGAAGCACCTCTCGAAAGAGTGCGTTGCGGTGAGCAATGCCCTTCTGAACCAGGTTGTCCATTATCACAAAATCAAACAGATTTCGTTAGTGTATCGGTTTATCCTACGATTAATCGAAGGAATTATGGTGTTGAAGTTTGCATCGTTGAAATGTAACGAAAATTCTGTTTTACACTTTACTTTCTATATTTGTATTATTACAGGCGATCTTTTTTTATAGCTTTATCATTGAGATCGCTAAATAAATATCGTTAAAAGTGGTTGAAAGACTTTTGCAGGCGAAATCCGATAAAAGAAATTCAATTCGTTGCAGTACAACGATGCAAACTTCGTGAAAATTCCGAAATATCAAAATTTACAAAAATCGCAGCTTGTTCAAAGTGGGACTTGATTTTTGGGGGAAAAAATGGGCATTTTTCGTTCATCGAATCGAAAGTACACATCGGGAAAATATACTATATTTTTATATCCAGAAAAAGGGCTAGACAGTTCAGAAAAGTCGATGCAATATTATTTTCGATGTTTTGCTCACCGACTGCGAAAACGTAGTTTCGAGAAAAGGAGCATTTAAAGTTTCGAACAACGCCCCGAGCGTTCTGACGGACGTCCGCGTAACAGTCTACAGATCTGTCAATTTTTACGCGGAAACTTTGGAATTTTTAGGCACCATTTACAAGAATTTCGTCAAAATATATTAGTTATCAAAAAAAATAGATTTTTTGCCTTTTACAACTAGGCGTAACCCCTTAATGGGGGTCGGGTTAAAATTCCGAATGATCAGAACGCTCAAAACCCCGAAAGAATACTACCCCGAAAGATCAATAGTCCGAAAGAATTTTACACGAAAGACCAAAACTCCGAAAATCTGAACACCGTCAAAATAATTCGGCTCTGGAAGTTTTAAAAGTTTCAAAATTTTCAATAAATCGACGATTTATTCGAAGATTTTTTTTTATTAAGAAGTGATATAGCGTAAATTTTGAAATTTGTCTAAACAATGTTCTACGTTCTACATCATTTACTGTCAATTGTAGACTTTCGCTGGCATGGTCTCGACGAACCTTGTAATTTCGAAAAATTAGAAATTTTAAACCGTCGGCGCATTAAAAGTTCGGAATTTCAACCCGGCCTCCATGTCAAGATAATGCCAGCGAAAGTCTACACAGTTGACTGTAAATGATGCAAAATTGATGCCAAATCACTTCTTAGTAAAAAAAAAATTCTTGAAATAATTCGTCGAATTATTTGAAAAATTTTTTAACTTTAAAAACTTCCATAGCCGAATTGTTTTGACGGTGTTCAAATTTTCGGAGTTTTGGTCTTTCGTGTAAAATTCTTTCGGAGTATTGATTTTTAATCCGTCGGATTAAAAATCCGACAAAAAAATCCGATAAAAAAAATGTTAAAGGAATTTTAAACCGTCGGCGTATTAAAAGTTCGGAATTTCAACCAGGCCCCCATGTCAAGATAATGCCAGCGAAAGTCTACACAGTTGACTGTAAATGATGCAAAATTGATGCAAAATCACTTCTTAGTAAAAAAAAATTTCTTGAAATAATTCGTCGATTTATTGAAAATTTTTTTAACTTTAAAAACTTCCATAGCCGAATTGTTTTGACGGTGTTCAAATTTTCGTAGTTTTGGTCTTTCGTGTAAAATTCTTTCGGAGTATTGATCCTTCGGGGTAGTATTCTTTCGGAGTTTTGAGCGCTTTGATCATTCAAAGTTTGGAATATTGAAATTCGGAATTTTAAGCCGTCGAGGCATTCAAAGTACGACGTTTCAACCCGGCCCCCCTTAAGGCCTTATGCTACAGTAACGGGTATAAAATCATGTGCGAATTTAACAATTTTTTTCGTATGAAAAAGTGATTCACTCATAAAATGAATTCTACTATTTTATGAGTGAATAATAATAATTATACTATATAATTATTATTATTATTTATATCTATATAATTATATTATTATTTTATGAGTGAATAATAATAATTATACTATATAATTATTATTATTATTTAGCATGAATACCAAGCTGTTAGATAATATTTTTTTTTTCGATGTACAAAATGGCCGACTACTAATATTTTCTTTTATCTTTTTTTTAGGCGCTCCGCTGCGTGACATTTAGCATCCACAATTTTTCACCTAGAACAAAAAACAAAAATTCTCGTCAATCTACATTAGAATACCTAGAGAAGTACGTACGGAATTTAAAAAATATTGTGTTATTCAAAAGTTGTAGGTATTTGAACTTAAGAAATGAATTTTCAGTGAAAAATTTCGGTATAACCACTCATAAACTGCTCGTAAAATGAAAAGTTTTCGATTAACCAGAAATTCCGTACGTAATTCTCTGCGAAATGCAATTAGGAACGTAACTTTTAAATTTGAAGTAAACGGAGTGAAAATTGTTGAAGTTATTTGTCTTAATATCATTTGTGTTGTATTGAAAAAAAAATTCTAACAGTTTGATATTCATACTAAATAATGTGTAATTAATTTTATGAGTAAATCACTTTTTCATACGAAAAAAAAATTGTTAAATTCGCACATGATTTTATACCCGTTAGTGTAGCCTAAGGCCTTAATGGTATAGGAAAAGGTGATTTTCAGGACCTGGACTTCCATCGTCCCCATATTGAACATTTCACGTCTTCAGAATCCAAACGTCATTTCAAGGACTATCCAGTCCAAAATCGGCGATATTCCGTTCGATATTTACGACCATCCTCGAACCAGCCGTTCCGCGTGTATTCAACTCGCAACAGTTTCGAAATATCTTAATCACATGTGTATTCTTCGTAAGACAGATAGTGGATTCGTCGTTTGGTCGTTTATACGTGCGGGCGGGCAATCCGCGCTTTCCGCGCGAGGCGGCGTGACGATCGAGCGGCCATTTTGATAATCCCTCCCACTCCGCGTCCGCGCGCCACTTACCCCTCTCGCGTACTCCGCGGTGGCTCGCGCGCGCCTGCCACCGTCTCCCTCGCTCTCCCGCGCTCGCTCCGTCTCGCCGTTCGAACCCCCCCCCCTACATCTCTTGTCCTCGTCGCCCTCCCCCCTCGTTCCTCTTTCGGTCCTCGTTGTCTAGAGCTCGTCTTCGTTTTATGCGTTTTCACGACGTCTCTTTCACTCACTCTCGACTCCCTCCCTCGCAGCTTCCATTCCCACTTGTGACGCGCTCGCATATACCTTTCTCTCTCTCACTCTGCCTGTTTTTTCTTTCACGTCGCGACACAGCTCGCGCGTGGTTCTCTAGCGCACACACACACACACACACAAATACACACACACACACACACACACACACACACACACACACACACAACACACACACAGAGCGGAAAGTCGCAAGCTTTTGCGGCAAAAAGGATGATCTCTCGGCGCGAGCGAGCCGGTTACCGGCTCCCGCTGGCTCGTGTGCGAATTTCCCCTATATCATACAGCACCGTGTTTAGTATACTCATTGCTCGTATCGATGGATCAGGCATACGTGTTCGCATGTGTGTGTGTGTGTGTTGTGTGTGTGTGTGTTCCGTGTATACGTCTCTACATTGACTCTCTCGTTTCGTCTCTCGCCCGCTGTTCTTATATCCTCCGGCGTGCCCCTCCCCCGCCGCCTTGGCCGCCCCTCGCTCACCGCGCGCGCAACGTCACGCTCCCACCTTCGTCGCGGTATCTCGACCCCCCCGCTCCTGCGCCCTCGCCCCTCAGCCGCTTCACCTCGCGGTCTCCGTCTCGCTCACGTTTCGTCGCTTCGCCTCCTCTGATCTCCTCCTCCCTCCTCCCCCCCCTCCAAAGCTTCCCGCACTCGTGCTCCTCTCTATTGCCCCGTCTCGCTCTATCGCTCGCTTCATCTTCGTCGTTCTCTTCTGTATCAGTGTACCCGTGTGCGTTGCTCAGTCACGACCGGAAAGTGCCAGTTTCTCTCGAGCTCTAATCGCCTCGTTGCGTCTCCGCGCGAAACGCTCTCCGGCATATCCCATACAACGTATACCGCAGCCGTGAAATATAGATGTACCATGTATGATTATCAAACAATCTTTTCATCTTCTCGTTTTCATCGTACGCGCGAGATATCTCATTCGTGTGCGTTCCTTTTTTTTTTGCTCGTACGTCGTTTACGGACGGGACCAAAGAGGAAAAGGGAAAAGTCTCGCGGTCGAGAGAATAATTAAAAGTTTATATCGCAGGGGGGGGGGGGGTAGTCTGACTGTGGCTCGCGATACGGCCCTTTAAATCCTCGGGCGTACACCCGTCGCGGCGCGTGCTCCAGGGAAATATTAATCCTCGTGTTTTGCTGTTTATTTTAGTTTTTTTTTTTTTTCGTCTCGTTTCGATGCTTCCGGTCGCGCTCTAGGCAAATGTCACAGTTCTGGGTATTCACGTTCAGATCGCTAACCGATAAGCCGTCAAACGTCTCGCACTTTGACGCAATTGCGCGCAGTGACGCGCTACAGGACGATTCCACTGACGTGCATTGTTATTTTGTTTTTTTTCTTTTCCGTTCGCCGTTGCTGTTGATTTCCCTCCCTATTGCTCTTCTTATTACGCAGAAGTCCGAGCGAGCGTTTTCCGCGCGCCCCCCCCCCCCACTCTTTCCTTCCGGCACTCGAAAGTCTCTATTCCCACTCGCGTATTTTCCCGCACCGCAAAGCTGTGTGCACCGTATCTCGCGACTCGGCACTTTCTTGGATCCTTCGCGATAACGAGTATTCGCGATAAACCGTGGCGTCTCAGGGTGGGAGGGAGCGATATTCGTACGCGCGTGCCTGCAAGCTCGTGTGATCGCGCAGAGGTGACCTTTAGGGGGGGATGGGGCATTGACGGGGGGGGGGGGGGGGGGGAACCAACAGACCAATCGAATTCGGCGATCGGAGTTCTCCGATTAATATCCGAGTGTGTGCTTTCTCGTTGTCTTCGTCGCCACCGTATGCTTACACACTCGTGTGTGTGTACACACGCGGAGACGCGGCACACACGTAGCCACGCACATAAACGAATATTATAAACACACCGTCGTAGCGTTTCACAATCGACTCGGACGCTCCTCTTTCGAAAGATTCGCTCGCCCGCTGCGCGAAACGGAGATAGGGGGGTGGGGGTGATGGAGCGAGAGGCAGTGGAGTGGGAGAATTAGCGCGTGACAAACGGATATTCCCCAGACAAATGAACCGCGAGCTCTTGCCTTTTCTCTTACCGTCTCCTTCTCCTTTCAGTTTCCTCGAGATCGTCGCACTTTTCCGTTTTTCTCCGTTGTTGTTATTGTAGTTGTTGTTGTTTTCGTCTCTTCGTGAAAGTGATCGCGGTTGCACGGTCAAGAGACTCTCGAAAACGGTTTGTCATCGTGTTTAGTGCGCGTTGTCGGCGTGTCGTTGTTTCGCCAGAGCGGTCACCGAATAAGAGAACCCGCCAAGTGTCCCCATTTTTGCCCCGGTGGCCAATCGCCCCGCGAGCTTTGAGCATACACGCGCGCGCGCGCGCGCGACGCTCGACGCGTGATCGTCATAGCGAGCGTCGTAGTGCTCGCGTTCGCCACTTTCGTCGCGAGTGATAAAACAGTGCGAAGAAATCAAGAAGAATAGGGAAAAAAAAAATAACGCGGTGGATAGTTGCCGTTTTGATCCACGAAGTTGTGACTTTGGTGCTGCTGCTGCTGGGCTGTTTTTTTTTTTTTTTTTTTTCACGTGCCGAGGGAGCGCGCACTCTGGATTAGCCGCTTCCTCAAGGCCAGCGCGTCTGTTTATCAGTTTGTTTTGTTTGTTTGTTGGTATTTTGGAAACACATCGCGGACTCGCGAGTGTGTGGCGAATGTGTCGCGTCGTTGCCACGGAGGTGCGTGCTCGAGTGGCACGAACGAGAATCGCACTGTTGGCTGATTATTGAGGTTTCGATTTTTCACCGAGGTGTCGAAGTTTCTTTACTCGAGGGGCGATAAGAGCGAGAGAGTGCGAGTGAAGGAGGGAGAGGGAGAATTGTGTTTTGCTCGTTCGCTCTTGTGCAGGCAACAAAAGCATGACATTGTCTCGTTCGTCCTTGACGAATTCGAAGCCGATGCTCGTAGGCGGTGGTTGCGCTTGTGCTCGCTCTCTCGGCACTCTCGATATCGAGACTTCGGAATCACGAGCCACGACAACGCCGCTGATACACACGTCAGAATTATATTTGGAAGCGGCGCGACGCGCGCCGCCCTCCTGAACGCCCGGTGAGTCCTCGTGTCCAGCGAGTCGCCGATGCTCGAAATAATGACGACATCGACTTTTCAAATGAGGCAAATATTAAACAATGGATTACGAATTTCGTCGGCCCTGAACGATCAACACGGCGGAATGAAACTGACTCGCGTCGATAAACAATAACGTTTGGGGAAATCGGGGATGAGGCTCCGAGCTGATATTTTGCACGAACCTTCCTTTTAATATTTTGAGACAACCGTTGAAGGGATTTTTGGCGAATCGCAATCTTTTTTGTGATATTGCATTTTTAAGTTATTTATTTTAAGGGGGCGGTAGGGGTTTCAGTGAACGAAAAAAACATTCTTTTGCAAATTTTTTTTCATCTCTATGGATAGAGTAAATTTATTGAAACCTTTTGTACATTGTTAACGATGTACAAAAGGTTTCAAAAAATTTACTCTATCCGTATACATGAAAAAAATCGCAAAAAAGTGTTTTTTTTTCGCGCTGAAACTCCTACCCTCTACTTGAGGAACTATACAAGTGTGAGCGCTGAAAATTTGGGCGATTTTCGGGAATTTTTCGGAAGAAAAGTACTCATTTAAGGGGACCCGGTGGTCTAGAGCACGAAAATTTCACCTATTTTCACGATTTTTTTTTGCCATTAAAAATTAAAAAAAAAAACGATGTTTTAACTTTTCGGGCTTATTACTACGTTTATTGGGCATACAAAAAAATTTTTTTTTCATTTTAAAAACAAAATTTATTATTATAAAAATGCCGCTGAAGATGACCCTCTCGAAAAATCGGACCCGGACGGCGTAGGTGATGTCGAGACTTCTACTCATCTGAAACACAAAATTCAAGAAGAATCTTAATCAGAAAGAGTGCAGTTATGGTCGGAACTAGAACAAATTGAAAAAATTAAAAATTGACAAAATGGCGCCCTTTTGAAAAAAAAGTTCGTAAAATCGGGTCTTTTTTCACTAGTTTTTTAGTGTAAACAATAGGAAATTATTTAAATAAAATTATGATTCTAGTTCCGACGATAGCCATACATGTTGTGAACAACATATTCAAATTTCAAGTGATTCGGTTGAATAGTATTTTTCTTTTCACCACCGCCGTGCCAAAAAAAGTCGTTTCGAGATAAATGAGTTTAAAGTTTGAGGCACAGATATTTTATCTAGATATAAGGTACAGACGCGGACCGTTATCTACCTGGTTAATGGGCTGTAGAAGCTATAATATTGGGAATTTCCGCATGAAAATTTCACAGTATATTCTTAAGATACTATACTTTCGAAATATCGAGAGAAAAAAATTCGATTTTTTTAAATTTCCAGACCACCGGGTCCCCTGAAATGTTTCGGAAAATTAAGAAGATATTTGGCTAATTTGACCTATATCACATAATTTTTTCCTAGAAGAGTACTGAGATCCAAGCGACTATAGGTTGCCTTCGGAGGCGCAAAAAAAAGCTCCTCCACTGCTGACATGATTCCGGCCGATTGAGTAGCTGAAACAGAAAAAAGAAAAAATGTAGAACTGGAAGGTATTTCCTGTAAAATGACGTAGGATTTTCGAAAAATATCAAAAACTAACAAAATGGCGTAGATATGAAAAAAGTCTGCTTTCTTGCATGTAAAATGGTCGTATTTTTAAATGCCTAATCGTCAATTTGTGTCCAATCAAAAATATCCTAGTCATTGTGTATATATTTAAGAGTACTGGGTTCAAATTTCAAGTCGATCGGATAATTGCTCTTTCAGTTACAAAGCCAGAAAATTTGAAAAATCTCATTTCGAGAAAAACGCGTTTAAAGATTTAACTATCGTTTTTATACCTACAAGCGGTTGCTCTTCAGAAGGCTGCCATTCGGGGATTAGAGATACGGCCTTGACATTTTTACAGGATATTCTTGAAAGTATAAACTGTCGAAAAAGGCAAAAAATCGATTTTTTGAAAATGTCACACTGGTATAGGCCCTTAACGAGCTATATACTATATCTGCTACGTCTCCGTTCGTACCTTCAGGGAAGTAGGGCAAGATGATAACGCTAAGGTCATGTTCAAATAAAACAGGACATATGAGGCAGGCAACTTTAATTATTCTTTTAAACTAATCTACAACTATTCATCTTTAAATTGTGGAAAAAAAATTGGTCTGTTATTATACAATATGTATTGTTCATTAAACTTTCATTTTTCCCATCTTAATGGGAAATTATGGTAATGAGTGATTTCCTTCTCAATACCAGGAATTTGGTAAGCCAATCTTCTAAGTTCTGTAGTATTTAGTCAGAATAATCTTGCTTCCATATCATTTTAAGGCGGGATATACATTTACAACGATCAAAAAGTCGATTTCTTTTTGTTTTTTTTTCATAAATGAGTTTATGAAGTTAAAGTTAAAGTTAAAGTTAAACCCAATACACCCGATCAACCGTAGTCGTATTGTATGTGTGTATGTATGTGTGCGTGCGTGCGTGCGTGCGTGCGCGCGCGTGCGTGTGTGTGTGTGTATGTGTATGAGATAAAAAAGTAACGCAGACAATACAGCTCATAAGTTGGTAACAGACAAAAAGAAAGAATTCGTGTCGCCGAGATAAAACGACGTTTCTTCGTGTAAACAAACGTGTATTCTATCTAAAGTATACGTAGATAGCGGACGCCGGATGTCGAGGGGAACGAAGGCTTCGCGTCGCGAGTGAGTGACGTCACAAACTCTTTATTTGCTCTACGAGATCGACGCTCGTTCGGGAAACGATATTTTCGCAATGTGCTTTTGTTATTCTTTGCGGTCAAGTTATTTCTTTGCCCCGAGCTGAGTTCCTGAAATCTGTGACATCGTCGAGACAGACGGCTTAAACCTTTTTTTATTTTCTATATTACAGATTCGTTCGGATATGAAAATAATTTTGATGTTTTCAGGATTTTTTTCGGCATTCTTCGTCGCGTGAAGATGGGGAAGAGAAATTTGTGCAATCAAACAAAATTAATTCTCTGCATCGCTAGCGCTCATTATATATATATATATATATATATATATATATATATATATATATATATATATATATATATATATATAAAATCGTCTGATTTTCTGTACTTCCCATTGCCGTCACAATATATTATGTAACTTTGTCGCCATTATTTTGGTGCGATCGTGATTATTCACTGCCATACGAGGCATCGTGATACCGCAACGAGCGATCACAAAGTAACATGGTGTAATTACGACGTTGAGAAGGAACGCGAATGACTATCATGAAAAACGACTATCAATAAAAATCGCGAATGTGGAATAATTTCTTTTGCCGCGGTTAACCGTCGAGTACGATAATCCCGTCGGGGTTTTGCCTCGTTACAAATTGCGACCTTGAGAAAAAGTTGTAGCAACGAGTTTTTTTTTGTGGCGCCCATGTTCGAGGACTTTTTAATGAAACTTTGCCGTTCGAATCGCTCCGGAATTAAATTAGATCAAACCCGTTTTTTTACGAACGAAAGTTTTTCTTCCGAGAGAGGAGGGGAAAAGAAAAAGAACCCTACTCAGAGAGAAAAAAACACATTGAACCTTTTCCGTGATGGAATTCGGGGGGTATTTTTTTGTAGTCTCATGAGGAAAAAATCGATTTAAAGTGTTGTAGGAAAAGATCGGTTCGTGGAATTGATGTAGGAAAAAATCTGTTGAATTTATGTAGGAAAATGTTTGTTTATTTAATTGACATACGAAAAAATCTGTTAAATTGATGCAGGGAAAAAGTATATTTATTAAATGGTGGTAGAAAAAAAATCATTCATAGACGAAAAAAAAAACGTTTGGGTTTGCAAGGATTTTTTTGGCTGCACTAATTTTATTGGTAATTCTTTAGATAGGTGACTTCTTCGAATTTTTTTGTGCTATTTTCTCATTTATTAGGTTATAAATGATGATATTCAGACGGGGGAAGATGAACATTTTTGTTAACAAATTTTTTATTAGCTAAGAATTGTTAAAAATAATATCGCATTTTTCAAGAATCCAAACAAACCCAATACAGCCGTCGAAATGTTCGAAACTGCTCTATTTTAGCACGTGTTTCCGCGAACTTCAAAACCTCATCACTTTTTATTTGCGGGGGGGGGGGGGGATTCAGCTTCCCCAGACTAAATATCATTTATAACCCAATAAATGCGGAAATAATTGTAAATCGGCGAAACCGCGTATATAAGGTCTTAATAAATACACTTTCGAAATAAACTGAAATAAAAAAAAATGTATTTATGTAACCCAAACAAACTCTAAACGCGTTTACAACGCTCGAAACAACGTTTTTCGACGGCTTGTCGATAAAATCTTCGAAACTACTGAATGAAATTTTAACCACATATTCTTTTCAACTGTAGCTATAGCGCATATCAAGGATTTTTCAAAATTTTGATATTTACTTTTTTTTGCCAAAAACGGTGAAAAAAGAACGTTTTTTTGTTTTTTTTTGTTTAGAAAAATGTCTGCCATTTCGTTATTTTATTATATTATTTTATTATGTTATTTTATTTATATTAAAAAAAAAAATTTATATTTATTTTTAGTTATTTTATTATTATTTTATTTTTGGTTATTTTATTTATATTTATATTATTTATATTTTATTTTATTATGTTATTTCGTTATTTTATTATATATAAAAAATCGTATGATATGCGCTATAGCCATTAACATACTGAATCTAAAACCGTTTGATTTTTTGTTTCGGATGATCCATCTCCGAGATTTCATCAAGAGCCTAGACCTACAATTTTTTAGAACATTTTTTTAACTACCATTTTCGTCTATAAACAGTGACTTGAAAAAATTAAATTTAAAAAAAAATGTATTTCGAAAGTGTATTTATTAGGTGTAACAACTTTTATATTAATTTCTACAATATAAAACAGTCAAAAAAATTCATGAAAACAGCCTTTTTTTAGCGTCTAAAGTGAGAAGAGCTCTTAACATCCTCATTATAATTACCATGCAAAATCCTCTTTTGCACATATATATTGTCGATCCCTGAATAAGTATCTTAAAGAACAATACTTACCTACGATATTCACCAGGCAAAATTTGCCGCAAGAAACAAAAAGTAAATCCCCAAGTATTGATTATCGTTGCATTCCAACGATGCAAACTTCAATAGCATCGAAGCCTTATCTCGAGCGAGTGAGCAAACTCTTCGCAATCGTGCGCATTCGAACGACTCTTTCCATTGCGTACGAGTTCCAGCTAAACCTTAAGCGCTAGGCGGCTCAGCAGAGGACGAGAAGAGAAAAAAAAATCATTGTATCGGCGTATTCGTCAAGGAGGGCTCGCCGAGCCAGTATGCAAACCAGTTACCAGTTAATTGGATAATCGACGCCCCTATTTCTCTCGTCTTTGCAAACACGTATGACATGTATGAAGTTCCGTACGTAGACCACGCGTTGCACTCACACACACACACGCAAACTAAGCTCTCCCCGTCACGTGCTCAAACTATCGTACAGACATTGATGGATAAGCACGTGATAGGAATTTACGATCGATTATGCGCGGCGCTGTTTGCGTGTTAGGCGTATCACGTGTGATATTACAAATATCCGCATATGCGTTATGCTTTTTCCCCTCACGCCCCCCCCCCCTACTCTGCCCGCCGCATTACGTTACATAATACTCGTAATACGTATACGCGTGCACTCGGATACTTATGGAGTGACGAACAACCGGTATACACCTCAATCAGTCGTTAGATACATATCTGCGGATAAATACCTGCGATCAGGCAGGGGGGCAGACTTACGCGGTGGAGACGTGATAAGCGCTGTCTATAGGTGCACGGATCGATGGAAATACCCATACGGTGTAATCCGACACCAGCACCAGCCGGATATCAATTCGACTGCATCTTCGATATTGAATATATATATATATATTGAAATTCTTACACTTGGGAGACTGAGAAGGCTCCGCGGTATCTACACTGGCAGAAAAATTCTTCTGATATTAACTAACCGCGTCTATTTGAATTTTTTTATATATTTGATTTAACTAGATTTTTCGTGGAATCAAATTTTTCTTATTGCATTCCATTATTGGCATTATTTATTTCAAATATATTTATTCCTAATAGATCTGTGATTTGGTTTCATCTGTTAAAAAAAACAACTTAGTTGAATCCACTAAATGGATCTATTTGATTTTTTTTTAATTTAAAGTAAATCGAATTTTCGTAGAGTCAACCATTTTTCTATTTGATTGAACTAAGGGTTTGTCTTTATTGCAACACACATATCGAAGGGGCGTGAGGGTAGAGAGGGAGAGGAATTATATAGATATATATATGTATAGGTTATGCTTGAAAAATCTATAGCAGGTTATTCGATAAAATTTTCCAATTATCACAAGGATATTAACTAATTGATATAGTTTATGTGATACAACAAATAATAATAGGCATTCACTTGGTCTCTTATGCCATATCTGCGACCAACAAAGTTTGCATCGTTGGGATGCAACTAAATGACACGTTTTTTTTTTCACCACATTAGAGCTACCAAATCATTGAAACATTTTTGAACGTCCTTTTTAGGGACCCACAACCTAAATCAGGAGAAAAAAATTGGAAATAAAAAAAATTTGATGAATTTTAGTTGCATTTCGAAGTTGCAAAATTCAGCACCATAGACTGACGATGTTGAATTATTTATTTTTTCATTTCCTTTATAGTCTAAAATATGTTGAATGTTTGGACTGTAGATCTCTGATAAGGATCCTGAAAACCGTTCAAAGCATTTACTAGCACAAATTTGTCAAAAAAAATTGGGCTCCGAATTTTTTATTGCGTTCCAACGATGCAGCCTTCATGTATCATCAAGACTGAAAAATCTCTATCCTCCCTCTTTCGGTCACTATTCCTCGCACCCTCATTTTCTTGTAAAGACAATTGCTAGAAACTCGAAAACTACACACAAATCCTGCTTACTTTCAAATCTCAATTTTTGGAATCTCAATGTGAACGTCATGTTTGTTTGTATGCTTGTTTATCGTAATTGTGATTAACTGCATGGCGTAATGCTCAGTAGCCTAAATGATATTCCACTCTCTAAGCTGTGCCGTTTTAAAAAAATCACCGAAACTGACTCACAGTACTTCTCGAGTTATAAATTCGCAAACGTATTGCATCGTTAGAATACAACGAAGTTTTTATTGCCACTCAATATATTTCACGAATTTACGGTGTAGGGGTTTGAAAAAAGCCTGACGAAACGTTCGAGTGATACTCGTGACCTAAAGGAGAAAAACATGAGGATAATAACAAGTCGATTAAAAATTAATGAACAAGCGGGTGATGAAATAATGAATTTCCGTTGCACTCCAACGATACAAAATCCAACGTCGTACAAAAAAAAAAGATGAAAAGAATTTTCGTTGCACTCCAATAATGCAAAATTCAACACCGTTAGTCAAAACCTAGTTCCAAATGAACGCCTTAGTTACAACTAGTGTTTCCTAGTGAAAACCAGAAAACCCAAACAAACCTCGTTCGGAAACGGTTTTAATTAATTAATTTCGTTAGAACTAGTATTTCCCATTTCAGACGAGTTTTAACAAATATCAAAATTTATTTATTAGTAAATCTAGTGTTTTGTAGAAACGAGTAGTCGTAACGAAGGGGTTCAGTAAAAATTAGTTGTCACTAAGGAAAACTTTTTGTAACAAGTTTCTGTTCAAACTTTCAACGTTTCAGTTCAAAGTTTCTAAGGACAGTTTGAACGGAAAATTTCGAACACATTCGATTTCGAGTACGTCGTCTACGCGAGGAAAAAATATTTTCATACACTTCGCAAGATTTATCTGCTTCATGCGTGTAGACCTTGCGAAACGCCGTTTCCTCGACGATTTCAGGCTTTCACGTTTACTCTTTCATGCATAATGTGCGAGATGCCTCCATTATTGAGAGTTTGCCTCCGCATGGCGTTTCGCCGAGGAATCGTGTGAGCTTCCCTGCATTTCCTTGATGCCCGATAAGCGAGTGTGTGATGCATTCGGTTGAAAGAGCTCGAAAGCACGTGCGCATTTGTGCGTCAGTCGTCGTGAGTATCTCTCTCTCTCTCTCTGTCTCTCTCTCTCTCTCTCTCTCTCTCTCTCTGTCTCTCTCTCTGTCTCTCTCTCTCTCTCTCTCTCTCTCTCTCTCTCTCTCTCTCTGTCTCTCTCTCTCTCTCTCTCTCTCTCTCTCTCTCTGTCTCTCTCTCTCTCTGTCTCTCTCTCTCTCTGTCTCTCTCTCTCTCTGTCTCTCTCTCTCTGTCTCTCTCTGTCTCTCTCTCTCTGTCTCTCTCTCTCTGTCTCTCTCTCTCTGTCTCTCTCTCTCTTGTCTCTCTCTCTCTGTCTCTCTCTCTCTCTGGTCTCTCTCTCTGTCTCTCTCTCTGTCTCTCTCTCTCTGTCTCTCTCTCTGTGTCTCTCTCTCTCTGTGTCTCTCTCTCTCTGTGTCTCTCTCTCTCTTTGTCTCTCTCTCTCTGTGTCTCTCTCTCTGTGTCTCTCCTCTCTCTGTGTCTCTCTCTCTCTCTGTGTCTCTCTCTCTCTCTCTGTGTCTCTCTCTCTCTGTGTCTCTCTCTCTCTGTGTCTCTCTCTCTCTGTGTCTCTCTCTCTCTGTGTCTCTCTCTCTCTGTGTCTCTCTCTCTGCCTCTCTCTCTGTCTCTCTCTCTCTGTCCTCTCTCTCTCTCTCTGTCTCTCTCTCTCTCTCTCTGTCTCTCTCTCTCTTCTCTCTCTCTCTGTCTCTCTCTCTCTCTGTCTCTCTCTCTCTCTGTCTCTCTCTCTCTGTCTCTCTCTCTCTGTCTCTCTCTCTGTCTCTCTCTCTGTCTCTCTCTCTCTGATCCAGTTTCTCTCTCTGGAGTCCAGTCTGATCGGTGAGTCTAGCTTGACGTACTTTCTATCGGCTCTCTCTTTTCTCGACAATATTTCCTGCCGCACCCTGCCTACGGGCGTCTTTGTTTCAGGGATAAGCACGCCAAAAATTGCTTACCTCTCTGCTGTAAGCAATATCCACTCTTTCACATTCTTGCAACACACCATCGTCTTTTGGATTTCTGCATCTTTATTCTCGGAGTATCTTGGTCACAGCAGCCATTTATTCCACTCGTCGCGCATGCGCGGATTCCGGCTCCTGTCTCACCTTATCATCGCGGCTCTCTCTTCGTGATATCGACCCATCGATCATCTAGTCAACGCACTTCTATCGCCTCGATCACGCATGCGCGGTTACTGGCTTCGGTCTCGCTCTATCGTCACGGCTCTCTCCCTTCGGCATCGAGACATCGATCGTCAAGCCTTCTCTCACCGCACCATAATCCATCGCCTCATCGCACACAGGTATCGCTCGGCGCCCCACCACTCACCACTGCTCGGTGGTTCCAACTGTCACGAGATACGTCACTACTCGGCGACCGATTAATTGAAACGCGCTATAGCCTTTATTGTGATGGAACGGTAGTTCTCGTTTTATGTCGCGCGAGTGCTCGTAGTGTAAAAAGCCTGTAGCTCGTTTCGTTCTCGTGTGCAATACCTGCTCGCGATCTTTCCACCCAGGGTGCGCGCGATCTTATCTGTCTAGCTCCTCAGCTGATTCTTGCTGCCGTTCACTTTTGCCGTCGCCCGCTCGACCCTCGGAGTCACCTGTTTACGATACTACCATGAGTAGATTACCGTCGCCTGTTCAACCAATAACCCTTGAAGCTATTACTAATATGTTCCGCGAAACAAATAGTAAAATCGATGCTTTAGTCGCTGACCATGCGCAGGCTATTGCCAACATTAATTCGAGACTCGATGAACTCCCTAAGTTCACAAAAGCGGTCAATTCAAATACTGAGAGGATCACCATCCTTGAAGCGGCGAATGCTGAACTTCGTCGCGAAATCGCATCTTTCAAATCTAGACCTTGGAATCACTCTGCCTCTTCCGGTGAGCTTTTAGTTGCTGGCCTTCCAACCGAGCTTCCCGATACGCCGTTAGAAATGGTCAATAAAGTGCTTGCGGCTCTTGGCATGACTTATCTCGCGTCCCACATACTAGGAGTCCGTGTAATGAAAAAAAAGAATAATCTTGCGTCCGCCGCACATTCCAGCTCATCACAATTACCCACTGTACGCAAGTCACTCTCGCTGGTAGTCACCCTTACCTCCGCGGCGGTCCGGGACAGTATTATTAATGCAAAACGAGCTAAGCGCGACCTGACTATTTCCGAAGTGTTCGACGCTCCGTTGCCGGGAAAAGTCTATGTAAACGAGCTACTCGAACCCGAAACCTATAAACTTCTGCAGCAAACCAGAATGCGTGCAAAGTCTCTGGGCTACAAATTTGTCTGGTTCCGCTATGGGCTGATCCGTGTCCGCAGTGATAATGAGCAGCCAGCCGTACAAATCTTGTCTCCCAGCGATCTCGAATCTCTAGCTTGACTCGCGCGGCCGAAGGCTACGACATACCGCCCCCCGACATCCCACCACGATGTTGACTCGCATGCAACTGTCCCTCTTACACCAAACTATTTGAAAATTCTCCATCTGAATGCTAATTCTTTACTTGGCCATCTCGATCTTATAAAGTTATACCTTGAATCACATTTCTACCACATTATTGCTATTTCCGAGTCATGGCTGCATTCCCGCATACACGATTCGCTTGTCGCCATTCAGGATTATTATATTATCAGGAACGATCGTGAGGGTAAAGTCGGGGGCGGGGTTGCGTGCTTTATCCACAATACTCTTAGAACTCGCTTTCTTGAGTGCTCTCCTAGCGCGTTCAGTAACTCACCTGAATATATTATATTAGATATTTCATCCCTCGCTAATACTAATCACACTGTTACTCATTCCTTGCTACTCGCTATAATATACCGGCGTCCTAAGGCCAAATTTTTCTGCGACTTTGTCCACAGTTTCGAGCGCTTTGCGCACAACTATAAAAATATCGTTATCATTGGCGACTTGAACTGTGATCTTTTATCTACTAACTCGGAATCGATTGCGCTCAACGAATTTATTAACAGTCATTCCCTCTTTCTCGTCCCCTCAGAAGCTACTCATCACTCATTGCATTGTGATTCCTGGTTAGATGTAGTTATCTTGGATAGTAACGATAAACTCATTAATTATACGAAATCGACCACGCCATTCATTGCTGGTCACGACAGCATTAGCGTTACTCTTAACCTTACCGTACCTCCACTTCAGCCTCGCCAATTACTCCGACGTATGATCAAGCACTTCGACACCTTAGACTTCCAAGCTTCCCTGCGATCCACGCTCTCTAGTTTACCTTCCATGGCCCCATCTTCACCTGACTTGCTCGACGAATTTATTTCCAACTTTTCACGCTCAGTCACTACTACGTTTGACACCCATGCTCCCTTGCGTAGCTTTACAGTCTCCAAACCCCCTACGCCGTGGCTTACAGGTGAACTGAAGCGTCTCTTAAAAGAGCGTAACTCTCTTTATCAACGCTCTAAAAGGCCTAACAACCCTCTAGCTCTTGTAATCTATCGCCGTGTCAGGGACCATCTCACCGCTGAGATCAGACGGTCCAGGGAGACCTACCTTAGGGACAGATTGTGGACTATTTCGGATCCTACGCGAGTAGTATGGGGGCCACTATGGCGACCCCCACTCCTCATCCCCACTCCTACCCCCACTCCTCGGTAGCCGAGGTGGTGGGGGGTGGAGTGGGGATGACCGTCCTTATCCCCCCCACCCCTCCCCCCTTCTCGGTATCCGAGGTGGAGGGGATGGAGTGGGGTTGGCCGGAGTGGAGGGTTCGCCATAGTGGCCCCTTTTTTTACTTTATGAAAAAATGGTTTTTTAGAAATAATTCTATATCACTCACCGAGGCCGTTGCTACTCCTGGTGACGGTGCACTCCGAGGGTGTACACACACACACACACACACACACACACACACACACACACGCACACACACACACACACGCACACACACACACACACACACACGCACACACACGCGCACACACGCACGCACACACACACACACACACTCACAATCGCGCGCGCGCGCACACACTAGCGCGAGTGTCACGGCTCGTTCTCCCACCCCTCCGGCTCGAACGAGTCGTCGAACCCGTCGTCGGGCCACCCCGCGTCGTAAAAAGCGACGGGTTCGGGCCCGTCGTTCAACGCCGCGATTAATACTGTCGTGACGTCGACCCCATTGTACATACGCACACGAGGGAGGGGGGTGCCGTTTTCGGCCACAGCCACGACGACGCGGTTCTCTACGAGATCCGCGAGCAGGTCCGAGACGAAGGGGATGGCCTCGAGATGCGCGATCCCCGAAACCGCGCACTGGATGGCGAGGCCCGCGACAAACGCGCAAAAGGGCGCGGGGGCATACAGCGAGGCCGCGTCTACGTACCCGCTGTATCCCTCATCAACAAAATAAACCTCGCTACAACCCTCGGAGTCGCACGACACTACATTTCCGCGGAGCACGCCACAGCCACCCGCGGGGATTGTCACGCACGATGCTCCCGGCACAATATCGTCGAACGGAAGACGTACTCCCGCCCGACGCTGGATGTAATACGCGTATAGGGCTTCACGCAGCCATTCATGCGTTTCGCCCGTCGCCACGGTGCGTATATAAACGGCTAAGCCGTCGACGCGGGAAACGCGACACGCAAATGGAGCCATAGGGAGCTCGAAGCACTCGGGATACATTTTTTCGTGGACTGGTGGAACGCGCGCGACGGTGTCTGAAGAGCAACTGAAGCTGCCTGTCGTATGAAGGGCATCTTTTGCAGATTTTGACAGGTCAGCATAATTGCACGTGTGCGGGGTAGTCGATGCATCGTTCTACAATGAGCTCACCCGACGGTGAGCGCGATCGTTCTACGATGAGCTCATCCGACGGCGAGCACGTGTACAAGCTAAGCGATGCAGTTTAGCTCCGCGCCACGATGAGTTCATCCGTCGGTGAACTCACCGCAGGAGTTTGCGAATTATGCTGATAACTGTCAAAATCTTTTGCACAGCAGCCCACATGGGAGAAACCGTATTCTCGGCCTCTCCTCTTTGAGCGGATATTCGTACCTGCTATAGAGCGCGCACACAGGCGGGCACGGGTATACGTGTGTCGTGACATCGAGCCGCTTGTTGGTACACACACACGCGCCCTCGTAGCAGACCACAAGGGAGAAGTCGTATTCTCGGCCTCTCCTCTTTGTGTGGATATTCGTACCTACTGTAGAGCGCGCACACAGGCGGGCACGAGCGTACGTGTGTGTCGTGACATCGGGCCGCTTGTTGGTACGCACACACACATGCGCCGTCGTAGCAGCCCGCAAGGGAGAAGCTGTATTCTCGGCCTCTCCTCTTTGTGCGGATATTCGTACCAGAGCGCACACCGATGGGTACGAGCATACGTGCTCTCCACAAGGGAGAAGCTGTATTCTCGGCCTCTCCTCTTTGTGCGGATTTTCGTACCTGCTGTAGAGTGCGCACATCGACGAGCACGACATACGTGTGTGCCGGGCACTGGCCCGTTTGCTACTGTACACACGCAAACGCGTCGCTACACCGTATCCTTTTAAAAATGAATAACAATTCAGAGATTGATCCGAGCCCATACATACTTATATCAACTTATTCCAAATTTCAGTCTACAACCTCGGGAACATCTCAGGTGAGAGATAGCCTGTATATAGCATAGTATACTTATACTCGTTCTATCTTTTTTAAATAGAGAGCGCAGGACCTTAGAGAACGTTGAATCTGAATTCGACTATGATTTTAACATGAAACTTCTCCGGCAATAAGCGCTCGACGGAGATGTTGATGAAGATACGTTCAGGAATGCTCGCGCGTCAGCAAAAATGCAGCTGCGCGAAATATCAGTTTACACGCTCAGAGGAATAAATCTCGAGATTTTCAAAAAGGCTATCGTCTTCGAATGTGCTACACGTATGTGTGATAAAACGCAGACATACACACTGCTCGTGACAATGCGAGCATTTGAACAATTGAAGAAAGCTGTCAGTAGTGATCTAGACAGCGCTCGATACATTTCTCAGGAGCATCTATGGATAGCCGTAATATCCGTACGTGTATTTTAGATCTTCTTCGCTTGGTCAAAACGCGGAATGCACAACTTCGCCGAAGGTGTAATAATAACTGGTGCACCGAATTGCGCTATTTACCGGAAAATTCTCTCATAACGCGCTTGAAATATGTGCTATGGTGGGCTCCGCTGCGAGCCCTTGTGACAGCCTATAACAGAGGTCTGTTTAGAGGCTACAGGGTTCTCCTATGTGTGTTTGAAGAATTACAACGCAGAAATCTTGAGACTATTCCGTGCACACGTAATCTCATCAATGAAATAAACGGTAAGTTGTGCTCCGTAGCGGGCGTGCATCTTTTTTAAGTGTGATATCGTGGTAATACAGAAGTACCCTAGATTATCGTCGGCTCTATGATGCGAGCTCCGATGAAGAAGCTGCACTCGTCGAGGGGGCGCAAGCCGTGGAGGAAGAAATAGCGCATGACGATCATCTAGATGCCGCGACTGAAGGACCTTTGCGCAATAATTGCACAGACTCTGAATCGCTTGCTGGTCCTGATCTACGCCCCGCGAGCAGCAATGAGGAGACTGTTGATAGACTTCCTGATTACCTTCAGCTATCCCCAATAACAGATGTTGAAGAAGAAGGGATACTACAGCAGCCGGTTCTAAGTCCAGTAGATATATCTGGGGGTATTTCCGACGCTGAGACCCTTGTCCGGCCGTCTACATCCAGTATGGGGCACCCGTCCGAAATATTTTCCGGCAGTAACGAATGTAAGCATTAATAATAAGTCATTATCATACATTAACAACACGCTTTTATCAGCCATTAATAATAAAACACATGCAGATTTGAATCATCGTTTTAACGAGAATAACCCCGAGCGTGCCAACGGCGACGGCGACGACGACGACGACGACGACGGCGACGACGATGACACCGATCAGGCTGTAAGCGAGAGAGGCAACATCATGCTGGAGCAATGGGCTCGCGAGATAGTCAACGACGTGCAACACCCTGATGAGGAATACGAACATAGGGACAACCAACTATGGATGTGGCCTTTTGGAGGTGCCTCACCACAGCAGCAAGGTGAAAACGATCTACCGCACGATGCTGATGATGGTGCTGATGACGCTTGGCTAAATCGTCTTTTGAGTTCGAGTGACGACTCAGGTAAACGAACCCCTCTTTATTACTCGCATAGGTATATACATTATCGGTTTTGCAAAGCTAATATTAACTTGAAATATTTTGTTTGCAAAAAAAAAATAGAGAGTGAGTTATTATATTTTACGGCAGGTTATGCGTCAATATCTCTGCTGTTTGATGAAGACGCTTTGTAGACGTCCGTGGTTAGAAGTAGCAATAACACCAGGTACATTTTGAGCTTACTTATTGACATGGTTAAGCAATTTTAAGCATTCCTACTCATTTTTTTTACAGGTGTACAAGAAGGTTTCGGTCGTAGACGACAGTGCGATGAGTCCTTCGACGATGTACAGCCACCAGGCGCGCGTATTGAGATCATCGAGGAGGCTCGTCGGTACTTCAAGCGTTTTAAACTACGAGGCCGAGAAATCACCGTACGCATTCGTCAACCCCCACCTGGTGACCATTTATTACCATGGCTGGAAGGAGCGTTTCGTGACCTTTTGACGTATATCACAGCGTCTTGCGAGGCTGGCGATTACATAGGTATATCGTTTGCCTCGAGCAGTTTACCGCACGGACCCGTTTGGCTCTCGTTTCGGCCCATTAGAGATTGCGCGTTCGATGATATTTGGCAGTTGATAATGAGCGTTGCTCAGAGCGCTGCGTCACTGAATATTGACGATGCATGCATAATCAAAGCCAGCATTGTCAGGGGCGTTGAGGGCACTGGCAGAAAACGCTTAACACATGAGGGGGTAGCAAAAAAATCCATTCTCACGATACGCAATACCGATACTCTCTGTTTACCACGGTCCCTGGCGGCGGCGCGCGCGTATGCCGAACGGGGTGAGATACGCTCAGGTAGTTTACATGCAAACTGGCAACGTATGAGACAGACTAATGGTTCATTGCAGAAAAACGCTGCGCTTGAATTAACGAACGCAGCAGGAGTTATAGTACCGTCAAACGGCTGCGGTGTCCGCGAGATTGCTCTCTACCAGAATTATCTCGCGCAGCACGATATTGCCATAGTAGTTTATGAATTTTTGACACTCGGGAGGGGGAATGCACCTTTGTTCGATGGCTCGCAGCAAGTCTCAAATACTTTTGGCAAAATCGAACACACACTGCACATTTTATATTACGAGCGTTCGCATCATTATCAGCCGATATTAAATTTACGAGGCGCCGTGGGAAGCCGCGATTTTTGCTCCTCGTGTAATTCGCAATACCGTAGATTTGGCCATAGATGTTTAAAAAAAAAGTGCCCGCGCTGTATGACGTCACCACCGTGCGACCCCGAAGTAAATACAGCTATTCGATGTGAGGCATGTGCGCGAGTTTTACGGGGCGCAATGTTTCGAAAATCATTTGATTGTTAAACAGTACAGAAAACGCAAATCAAACAGCGTGTGTGCCTCGTTCAAACGATGCCCCGAATGCCTGAAAATTGTCAGGCCTCTCGATAAAAGACGAAAACACGTTTGCGGTGTTGCCTTTTGTAAAGTATGCAGAGCGGATCGACCCAATTATCACATGTGCTTTATGAAGCCTTTTCGCGGCGGTCAAAGCACGGGGAAAATACTTTTTATATTCTACGATTTTGAGACTCAGCAATGTACACAGGTACCAGGCGATGCGAATACTTTTCTACACGAGCCCAACTTGTGCGTAGTTCAACGAGTTTGCACGTATTGTTGCACTCGTGATTCGATGGCCGAGCCATGCGAGTATTGCGACTCTCGACAATATGTATTTCGACAGCAGCCTGTGGGTCAATTGGTCGAGCTTGCTATGCAGCGTGTCGAGCATTTTTCGCGTACTATCTGTATTGCTCATAATGCCGGTGGCTTTGATGCGCAGTTCATTTTGCGCTATTTAATCGAAGAAAAAAAGGTCCAACTGCCGAGTATAATTATGAACGGTACGAAAATCATCTCGATGCGTGTTGAAAAACTTGTTTTTCTCGACAGTCTAAACTATTTTCACATGCCTCTCAGCGCGCTTCCTAAAGCCTTCGGTCTCACAGGAGCTATCGTTAAAGGTGTTTTCCCTCATCTGTTTAACAGGCCGGAAAATCAAAATTATGTGGGTCCTCTACCAGCCGTAGAGTATTATTCTCCCGACACGATGCGCCCCGCAGAGCGTGAAAAATGCTTAGCCTGGTATCACGAGTCTAAAGACAGAGACTATGTGTTTGACTGTTCGAAGGAACTCGTAAGCTACTGCACGGACGACGTCACGATCTTAAGGCGCGCGTGTATGGCTTTTCGTGACATGTTTATAGCCAGCGGCCGGGTTTGTCCGTTTGACGAGAGCACAACGATAGCCTCGGCCTGCTTCAGGGTCTTTCGGAAAAATTTCCTCAAAGACAATACGATCGGCATTATGCCGCTGGGTGGCTATAGGTGGGTGCATACCCAATCAAAAAAGGCTATTTCATGGCTTGTATGGATGGAGCATACTCTCGGAAAGCGTAGTATACACGCTGGTCGTTCGCGCGAATTTAGACTACCTCAAAATTTACTAGTCGACGGCTATTATGAAGCAGGCAATACCGCGTACGTATTACAATTTCATGGCTGCTATTGGCACGGCTGCCCTCAATGCTTTTCCCTCAATAGAGACTGTAAACAACGCGGTGATATATCAATGGACGAGCGGTTAGAAAGAACTCTTGCTATAGCTAATAGAATTCGCTCGGGTGGTTACCAGTTAACGGAAATTTGGGAATGTGAGTGGGACAGGCTTTTGGAAACTAGTGCTGAAATTCGTGAACTCATACGGGATCATCCGCTGACGACTGCGGAACCCTTAAATCCTCGTGATGCTTTCTTCGGCGGTCGCACGGAGAATATGGTGACGCTCTACGATGTTAAAGAGACGGAGCGCATACGCTACGTAGACGTCTGCTCTCTGTACCCATATATTTGCAAATTTGGTAAATACCCTATCGGGCATCCGAAAGTATATATAGGCGGGGAATGCTTAGAGATGACAGGACCCACTAACGATCTAGCGCGTGTCGAAGGCCTTGTGAAATGTACCGTTCTACCACCGCGCGATCTCTACCATCCTGTTTTGCCTGTACGTATGCATCAGCGACTGCTGTTCTCTCTGTGCCGCACATGCAGTGAGATGATGAATGAGGAAGAGTGCATGCATGACGATCCGGATGAGCGTGTGTTCGAGGGTACCTGGGTTGCCGATGAATTGCGAAAAGCCGTCTCATGCGGTTACACGATACTCCACATTGTCGAAATCTGGCAATACGAAGTAACGCAATTCAATCGTGACACACAAACGGGAGGCCTATTCGTCGAGTACATTAACACCTTTTTGAAGATCAAGCAGGAGGCGAGCGGTTGGCCTGAGAACTGTTTGGACGATGAATCCGCCAAGGAGCGTTATATCGCTAGTTTTGAGCAATCAGAGGGGATTCGTTTGAATCGTCAGTCGATAACCAAAAACCCCGGCCTACGCTCAGTCGCCAAACTATGTCTGAATTCGTTCTGGGGAAAATTCGGACAACGCGAAAATCTGCCACAAACAGTCGTAGTATCAACGCGCAAAAAACTTATGGAGTTATTAACTAATCCGGAATACGATATTACAGGTATGCTGCCGGTGAACGATGAAGTTCTTTACGTCAATTATATTAAAACCTGTGAGGCTGTGGTACCCTCCAGTATAGCTAACGTTGTAATAGCTGCATACACCACGGCACAAGCGCGTTTAAAACTTTATGGTTACCTGGAACGACTGGGAAGACGTGCATTGTACTGCGATACCGACTCCGTAATTTATGTAACGAGAGAGCAGCCTGATACCTACGAGCCCCCAATAGGCCAATTGCTTGGCGATTTAACAAACGAACTAACCACCTATGGTGAGGGCAGTTACATAAGAAGTTTCATTTCCGGCGGTCCTAAATTTTATGCGTTCATCGTGCGCGCGCCTGACGGGACAGAGAGTGAGGTTTGCAAAGTTAAAGGTATCACGCTTAATTTTGCAAACAATGCGTTAATAAACTATGAGTCCGTACGATCCTTCATCGTGGGTGAGCGAGAGGATCCTATTGTACTGAGATACGGCGCCATTAGACGTACAGAACTTCACCATGTTGTCACACGGGGTGAGACAAAAACGTGCAAGCCATCGAGCGTTAAGCGTAGACGTGATGGACAATATGGATCGCTTCCCTACGGTTATCGCCATTTGTAAAATATGCTGTAAATATATTTTTTACGTAAAACCCGAAAATCTTATTTAATATTGTACTGAACCTAAATTTCCTCATTTACCGCGATGGACACGAGGTGGCAACATCCCTGGACTTCTATGATCTGCGGGCCGACAGGTTGCGGTAAAACGTATTTTGTTAAAAAATTTCTGAAATGTATCGCGCATATGAACAGCGAGCGCTTCGAGAGAATAATATTTTATTATTCCGAGTGGCAGACAGCATATACGGAGTACGGCGATGCTATAGAATTTCGCGAAGGATTACCCCAGACTGCCGATTACTCAAACGACCCCCGCGCGAAGCTCTTAATTATCGATGATCTAATGCGTGAAGCATCGAACAACACCGTTGTCGATCTATTCACCAAAGGCAGTCATCATAAGAACTTGAGCGTTATTTTTATAACGCAAAATTTGTTTCATCAGGGTCATGGTCAACGGGACATCTCTTTGAATGCTAATTATATCGTTATCTTCAAAAACCCTCGCGATCGTGCTCAAATACAGCACTTGGCGCGCCAAATATGCCCCGAAAATCCGCGATTTCTACAGGAGGCTTATTACGATGCAACATCTAAACCGCACGGTTATTTGTTGCTAGATCTGAAGCAATCAACACCCGATAATTGCCGATACCGTACATGTATTTTCCCTGATGATACTCGCCATTTCGTTTACGTACCGCGAAAGAAATTAAAAAGCGGTGACACATATGGGGAATTACCAGTTCTACGTCTGTGATGGCACGCGGCGGATCGTCGCTTTGCAAGAAGAGCGTTGCGATATTGAACGCTCTTCAATATCTCACCAAAGAACAACGTGAGGCTATTTTGCGGAAAGCGGATTCTCGTATAATACGCTGCATTTGCGAGTGCTCTTTAAACGTTCTTCGCGGTAATATTCCTCTCAAAGCCAACCAACGGAAAAAATTGCGCCGCCACGCGCCCCTTCTCAGGCGCTTAGCCGCGAATAGGGGCTGCTGGAAAAGTAAGAAGAAGTTTGTCATTCAAAGCGGTGGATTTTTACCCCTGCTGGTTGCCCCAATCCTCGGTACCATATTGTCAAATCTACTAGCCAAATAATGGAGCATGCCAGGAAAATGGTTCTGGTGCCCGAGGAGCGTCTGTTACATCTACACCCCCAAAAGCGCAGTGTCAGTGATAGTGAGGCACGCCCGGTGAGCCAAGCGGAGAAAACAATTACGGCGACTCTGAATCGCCTTGATATGGAGATGAGCGAAATTTTAAAATCTAATGCGTACGGTGACGAGCGAGAAAAATGGCTAGCATATTTGCGCGTATTACAACGTTATCTTCATTTCGTCGATGGCGAACGAGCACAGCTGTATCATGAGCTTGTGAAGGAACAAAAAAAAGACACACGCCCTGTGGAAAGATCAGCAGCAGTAGTAGCAGAAACACGAATGAACGATTCCATCATTGTTGAGAGTGTGCCTGCGAAATTCCGCAATAAAGCGAAACTCTTATTGCGACGACTACATGATGCGCCGTCCTCAGATTTTTCTTGGAATGCAGCCGGTGTGGTCTCTGTCAATGGAGAAACAATCAAACATTCAAACATTGTTGACCTTGTAAATGACGCAATGCGTGCGAGAAAGATGGCCAAACCGGCGGGTCGTAGAGTCTTTGCAAATTTTTTAAGGGCTATACAAGCACCTCGCGAGTTTGTGGGAAACGACGAACTGTGGCTGGAAACGCAAGCCAATTCAACATTACGCTCGCCCCGCAGTAACAGCACGACCGACGCTGACGACGAGGACGTTAGCGATACCAGTCATTTCGAGTTCTACAGCGGTAGTGAGAGCAATAAATTAGCCGCACAGAGCGGGCGTGGTAAGAGAAAACGGTTCACCTGGTCCTCTCTCAAACTATCGGTATGAAAACACTTGAAAAAATTTACTTTGATCCTTCACATGAGGCGTCTTTTTCCGGTGCTACTAAGCTGTTACACGTAAGTCGTAAAAAGAAAATCTCCCAAAAAAAAACGATACAGTGGCTCGAAGCACAGGATGCTTTCACCAAGCATAGAGCGATACGCCGACGATTTCCTCGACGCATCTACAATGTACAGAACATTGACGATGTTTGGGAAGCTGATCTTGTAGACCTTCGTTCGCTCAAAAGTTATAACGATGGCTATACCTATCTTCTTGTGGTCATAGATGTGCTCAGTAAGTACGCGTGGGTTGAGCCGGTGTACGACAAGGCTGCTTTAACAGTGGCTAACGCTCTGGCTCGTATACTTTCGCTGAAAAGCACAAACGGCCGATCTCCCGTTTGTCTACAATCGGACAAGGGTCGGGAATTTACAGGGTCAGTTTTTCAGACTTTCTTACAGAAGCATAATATTCAGTTCCGGGCGAGCCGCAACCCTGACGTAAAAGCAGCTGTTGTAGAGCGTTTCAATCGAACGTTGAAAGAAAGAATGTGGCGATACTTCACGTATTCGCGCCAAAAACGTTATATCGACGTTTTGCAGAATCTAGTCTCCGCATACAATCGTACTATACATAGCGGTATTAGAATGACACCCGCATCTGTGACTTTGCTTACATCTGCTAAAGCGCGCGATAATCTAATGCGGCGATACAAACAACAGTATCCTGTACAGCGGTCGCCTCCTAAATATAAGCCGGGTGATATTGTCCGCATCAGTAGCGCGAAGGCTGCCTTTGCTAAAGGATACGAGAGCGGTTGGAGCAGTGAGCTGTTTAAGATACATCGTATATCCGTGAGTAGCCGCCCTATCGTGTACATTCTGCATGATCTCAACGGCGAGGAGATTGACGGCTTTTTTTACGAACCCGAGTTATCTAGAGTCCAAAGGTGGGGTAAGAAAAAGTAGGCGCGATGAGTGATACCGAGTTTTTTGTAGTTCTACCTAGCAATAGCAGCATGAAGTACTACCCTAATAACCGGACGACACAATACACCACACACTTGCCACAGAGTGTAAATTTACGCGGCAAATGGGGCGTTTCCTTAGCCGAAATACACATACCGATGACTGTTCTACACGTGCCGCCTGAAGGTGAAAAAAACTTTATTAGTTTAGTGACGAACGCAACGACCCCGGGTGTTGAGGCCAATGTCGAATTTAAAAACGATCGTGCCTGCGTACCATCTGGAGTATACCGTAGCGTATCCACACTACTCGAAGCAATTAATGAAATTCAATGTATTGCAGGACATTTGAAATTCCAGCATACTTTTAACGGCTATGTCTCAGTAGAGCGTGTCTGCACCGAGTGCAAAAATCTAGAACACGCTTTCCACTGTTCCCCCATAATTAACAAAATTTTAGGCTTCACTCATAGCGCGGGTCTTGTGGTAACGAATCAGTATATTGCACCACAGCCGGCTAGCCTCATGAACGGTATACCCAATATGTTGTTTGTTTATACGGATATTTGTGAGTCCTACATGACCGGTGATGTACACGCACCATTATTACGTGTCGTCCCCTTTGACATTGATAATAATTATAACTATGGCTCTGTGAAAAACAAAAGTTTTTCGCCGCCGCGGTACATACCTCTTCTACGTACCAGCTTTCAAACGATAGATATCGATATAAGAGATGAATTCGGGCATTGGATGCCATTCGAGGGTGGAACGCTAACCGTGACACTCCAGTTCAAACGTCTAGCTTAGCTGTGGTAGAGAGAAAGAGAGAGAGAGAGCAACATGAATTACTACGATGCGTACTTTGACGCACAAGTGGGAGGAGGTAGAACAGGGTACGGGGGGATTAGCCAGGTATACATAGGGTCGCCGAACCAGCGGGGTCACGGTATTGGTAGTTTCCGTGGCGGTCTTTTTCGTCGCATTTTACCTCTCTTAAAACAGGGGGCACGAGCTGTCGGTAAAGAGGCTATACGGTCAGGCCTTAATGTGGCGAGCGATATAATGGATGCGGGAATTCAGCCTAGGGAAGCCTTCAAATCGCGTTTGCGCGAATCGGGTGTGAGTTTGAAGCGAAAAGCTGAGGAAAAACTCAATAACCTTATGCGTGGTTCAGGATATAAGACCTCGAAAAATCACAAGCTTGCGCATTCACTCAGTAGCTACAGTGCGCGTAGCATCGGCCTAAAAAAGAAAACCGCCGCGGTGAAGAAAAAACGTACAAGCCGTGTTAAAAAAAAGAAGGGAGCAGCTAGAAAGAGAACGTCGAAGAAGAAGAAGTCGCGAGCTAGGACGGTGTCAGATATCTTCTCGTGAAAATGGCGTTCTTGCATACCCATTCGTGTGAGTGCTTGAAGTCTGAGCTGGAACTATTCTCTCTACCGCCGACTCAAACAACCATCGAGGGAACGCAATGGGTGCACTATAAACCGATCTCATCTCTGACGGATGATTCACCAATAGAGTTTGTGGTACCTGGTCAAGGTAACGAATACATCGATCTTGCTCATACCATGCTAAGCATACGCGCCCAAATACGCTCGAGCGCAGTGAAACCAGACCCTACCATTAGAGTGGGTCCGGTCAATAATTTACTTCATTCATTGTTCAATCAAGTCGATGTATTTCTCAATCAGAAACTCGTATCTCCGCCCAATAATGCTTATGCATACAGGGCATACATTGAAAACTTATTGAATTATGGGCAGGGCGCGAAAAGCTCTCATCTTTCAAGTTGTCTGTGGTACGGTGATACAGCCGGTAAAATGGACGATGTAGCAGAAGCTAATGCAGGCCTTGCTAATCGTCGAATGGTCCTCAATGGGCGCAATGAGATCGATCTCCTCGGTCACCTCCATTGCGATATTTTTAATCAAGAGCGATTTCTTATAAACGGCGTGGAGATGCGATTACGTCTTGTACGTACCAGCGACGCATTCTGTCTTATGACTTCCTCGAAAGATTTCAGCATGCATATTACCGAGGCATCGCTTCTCGTACGCCGCGCTAAAATTGCCCCTGGTATACTTTTAGCTCACGCGCGAGCATTATCAAAATCTACAGCAAAATATCCTTTGACACGTGTCGAGGTTAAGTCTATATCGATGCATGCAGGTGTGCACGGCGATACCCTGGACATTGTTATACTGGGCCAACTGCCGAAGCGCATAATTATAGGGTTTGTCGATAATAAAGCATTCAACGGTAACCGCGCATTGAATCCGTTTAACTTTCAGAATTATAAAATTAATTATCTCGCGTTATATGCTGACGGTGTGCAGATACCATCGAAAGCACTCCAACCTAACTTTGACGACACACATCTATATGTGGATGCGTATCATACATTATTCTCAGGGACCGGCATTCACTTTCTCAATCAGGGTAATTCAATTTCTCGCACAGCGTATCCCTGGGGCTATTGTCTTTTTGCGTTTGATCTAACGCCCGATCTTTCGGCGAACAGTAACAGTCATTGGAATTTGGTGAAACACGGTAGTGTGAGGCTCGAGGTACGCTTCGGTGAGGCGATAACTTCAACGGTAAATTGTGTCGTGTATGCGGAATATGATAACGTCGTGGAGATTGATGCTTCCCGGCAAGTTATTGTAGATTTCAGCGGTTGAGCTCTTCAGTTCGAGCAGAGCGCTCACAGCAGAACCATCATGAGTATCGCGATAGACATACAAGGCTTAACGGATAAGCACTACAACTTTATACCAAAAGAAGTGGCTGTTGCGTCAATCGATTCATCGTGGCACGATCATTGGATCGTCGCTCCACCTCACACGTACAGACAATTACCGCCGGATGTGAAAAGAGCGAACGAACGGGTGACGCGTGAGCATCACGGTATAAAATGGTTCGAGGGTCATACGCCATTACGCTGCATTGAGAGAATTTTGAGGGCAATCGCTACCGATTCTACGCGGATATTTGTGCGAGGCGCCGCTAAATCATCCTATTTAGCGCAACTCACCGGTTACTATATTATAAATTTGGAGGAGGACGAGGATAATATCTCATTTCAGCATCTTCCGGGGGCCGGTACACATTGCTCATATCACGCAGCGATACGGAAAAATCAATCGTATAAGTGCGCCCTGGATAATGTGATGAGAATTAAAACACTGCTCTGTCAGAGCGAGCGTCGCGAATCGCTATGGGAATATAGGACAACAACAGCGTTATCGGTTGGCTTGCCCTGCGACGTGTCCTGCTATGAACAGCCTTCAAATCCTCGACTCTCTACGTGATATAAAAAAGCACGCTGTTGGTGTATACCCCGCAGATCGGATACCAAAAGTTTGGACAAAACCAACGGCTATTGTCGTGAATACTGATGGATATAAACAGCCCGGCACCCACTGGATCGCCATGTACGTCGATCGTGACGGACGTGGATGGTACTTCGACAGCTACGGTCTACCACCAATCATCCCACAGCATCTCCATCGACTCCGAGGAAACTGTAAACTCTTCCGATACAGCACTGATCAGCTTCAAGCTGCGGATTCGCAGTGCTGCGGACAGTATTGCATTATGTTTCTTCATTATATGTGTACTGGCTTCGGTATGCATAAGTTTAGAAGCGTATTTTCAAATGATCTACCGCGCAACGATAAAATAGTTGACGATTACTACAAGGCCTTTACCCGTAAGCAGAATAAAGCTACGCGTAAAATGTTCAATAAGGGTCTGCCCACAGGAGGCAGCAATTCCTTCAATCATAAAAGTTTACATTGTGTACAGGGCTGCTGCTCCCGTAACTGTTAACCGTTCAATAAAATGATGACGGTTGAAATATTTCTCTGTGTCTCGAACTTTATTCAGCGGCGCATAGCAACGACATCGTCAGCAATTTTGCTAGAGGTCCCGTCTGGCGCTCTTCGACATCAGCCATTTTGTTTTGCGCGACTCTTGGCGAAACGTGGTGGGGGAAACGAACGTGGTGGGGGAAACGGCTGTTATGATGGGTGGGTATAGCAGACCTATAAAGCATCAGGCGTTCTCGGGTGGCAACAGCAGAAGCATATGCAGAGAAAACGGTGCGAGTTAAAAGTACGCGTTGAAGCATTCTTGCAAAACTTAGCTGCTCTTCAAACGCTCATCGAGAGAAGAACAGCGTTACAAATTTTAACCCGTGAAATTCAAAAGCTCGATATCAGCGATGGACTTCTCCCAAATCAACAAGATCGGAAAGTTGTCGGAGTTCCTTCCGGCGAAAAAATTGTCGGAGCTTTCGCTAAAAACTGACTACAAGATTTCTGATGTACGGGCCGTAAAAACACGCTTCGGGCCCCGAATCATTGTTGAAGTGGACAGGGAGTTCACGTGCTTTCTACCATCCAGATTCACCAAAGTTCTGGAAAACGAAACGCTGTTCCAGCAGATGGTAACGGCTGCGCGCGAGAATAATCTTCTCATGGAATTCTTCGGGGACGATTTTAACAGTCTGGAATTCAAGCCAGCCGCCGCTTAGTGCAGCGTCTGCAGTTCCCGTGAAAGACAACGACATCTCACTTGCGTGGTTCAGTCTACCTAGAGCAGCCATGGCAAGCGCGACTTCCGATAATAGCTGCTATAAACCGTGCCCGCTGCTGCTACAAATATCCCATAATCTCAACAAATGCTTGACAAAAAGTGTGCGGCTAGGTATTGAAGTTATCGGTGCTAATCAATTACATCCTGTCATACGCTTCACATGCGACAGCAACGGCTGGGCAACGCTAAATACTCCATCGTGGTTGGATTTTCGCGAACGTTTCTCTACGATCACAGCGTATCTCAACGACGAGGGAAACGCTCCTACGGTCCACACCGTGGTTTCCTGCGATAGTTACAATTTAGAATACGGTGAACATCTCGACCAGCCCACCGTAACTATCCAAAACTGCAACGACTACGGAGCAAACGCTATACACCATGCGGCGCCATTCTTCACCTTCATAAAAGATGACTTCGTCGTGATGCAGCTATTGGAGGAACGCATAAACGACTACATGGCATGGCTTCATCGCTCCACCGAGGACGTGACAAAGTGTAAAAATACAGTTGTCAGCGTGATCGCAACCGAAATATTCAGCATGACAGCGCGTCGTTTACGACGACGGATTCGTAAAAGGAAGACGAAAATTCAAGCAAGCGTTCAACGCACCCTATCCTGTATTCCCGGCGAACTCTCCGCACGCGCCAGAACAAGCGTCACCGATAATCTCATAAATCATCAATTGAAACGGTTAATTAGCAGCGATATCATGTACATATCATAAAAATGTATACTTTGTGAACATATTTGAATAATAAAGCAAAAAAAAAAAGGGGGCCACTATGGCGAACCCACCACTCCGGCCATCCCCCCCTCCACGCGGCGCGTGGGGGGAAATCCTCACTCCATCCCCTCCACCTCGGATACCGAGGAGGGGGGAGGGGTGGGGGGATAAGGACGGTCATCCCCACTCCACCCCCCACCACCTCGGCTACCGAGGAGTGGGGGTAGGAGTGGGGATGAGGAGTGGGGGTCGCCATAGTGGCCCCCATACTACTTACGCGTCTTTGGAAGGAGCTTGCTTCCCTTAGTCTCATCCGACCTGCGCTAGCCTCTCCTTTTCATTTTTTCTCTCCTGACCAATTGAACTCTCACTTTGCTTCCGTCTCCGCTTCGATTGCTCCTTTAGATTATGATCTTTTTCTATCCTCTATTTCTCGAGTGAATCAGCCTGATGTTACCTTCTCTCTCACTCCTGTTACAGAAGACGCTGTCCTCCTACTCCTCCAGTCGACTTCTTCGACCTCTCTTTCCAGCGGATCTGACGGCATTTCCCTTTTCTGCATTGGCAAAGCTGAGAGCTCTGTTATACCAGCCCTGACTACCATTTTCAACTCGTCCATTAATCTTTCTTACTTTCAGGCATATATTCGCCCATTAAGTAAAGTAAATAAACCTAGTTCCCCTGCTGATACTAGACCAATAGCTAATTTACCTGAACTATCCAAGCTTCTCGAGCGGCTTGTCTCTGATCAAATCACCAACTTTGTCAACACTCACAATCTACTCGATCCTCGCCAGTCTGGTTTTCGTAAAGCCCACAGCACGCAATCTGCCCTGCTTAGAATCACCGACGATATACGATTAGCCATTGATAATAAAATGCTAACTATACTGGTACTCTTCGACTTCTCCAAGGCATTCGACACCGTCCCTCATCTGCGATTACTACTGAAGCTCAAGGCCCTTGGATTTACTGATCCTACCCTATCCTGGTTCTTCTCGTACCTAGTTGGTCGTTCCCAATCAGTGGTCGATGGGCTCGGGGGTGTCTCAGGTTGGCTTCCCACTACCAGAGGTGTCCCTCAGGGCTCCGTCCTGGGGCCACTACTCTTTGCTCTATTTCTTAATGATATCGGTGCCAACCTGAGGTACTCTAATAGGATGGTCTTCGCAGATGACACACAAATTTACCTCCACTGTCACCCCTCGGAACTGAATGCAGCGATTGCCATGATTACTCATGACGTCAATGTCATATCGGAGTATGCCCATTCAAATGGCCTATCATTAAATGCCAGCAAATCAAAAGCTTTAATTATTGGTAGCAATGCCAACGTACTCAATTTAGACTTACGCACCTGCCCTCCCATCTCGTCAAACAACGTAGTCATTCCTTATGTAACTGAGTCATTAAACCTTGGCGTCTACATCGCATCGAACCTTTCATGGCGTAAACAGATCACTCTTATCTCTCAGAAAGTTCACTCCTGTCTCCATAAACTTAAATACCACAAAAACTCCCTCTCTATAGATCTCAGAACCAAACTTGTTTCCACCCTGATCTTCCCCCACCTGGACTACTGCTGCCTAGTCTTTCACGATCTTACTGACGAACTTAATACCAAACTCCAAAGGCTTGTTAACTACTGCATCCGCTTTATTTACAATCTTAGACGCGATGAGCCCATCACCCCTTACCGTCATCTACTTAAATGGCTGTCTGTAAAGAACCGTAGACTCTATTTTCTGGGCATCAGTGTCTATCGAATTTTATACCTCGATTCTCCTAGTTATCTATCGGAACTCTTACCACATAT
>CAXFZQ010000074.1:0-17339 GCA_964007375.1 Ophion obscuratus | reverse complement strand
ATCCCCTGAACGGCTAACCGGCTGTGCGAGTAGAGGGAGAGAGAGCGAAAGAGAGAGGGGGGGTATCGTGTCCAGCAAAAATATCGTGAAGACACCCTCGGGGCTTCAGCCTCATCGGGAGGATCATCACTGATTCGCGTATTACGGTCAAACTGATGTCAAATCAGCAGGACCTCCCAGAGACATCATCTACCCGCATGGGGACTGGAGATCCTGATCACCTCGGACCGAGGCTACCCAGGAGCGCAGCACATCTGAAAACTTGCAGGATTTTTGAAAAATAATCACGAATCTCAACGCTACTGGACCGGTAATTATTGCAAGTGCTAATACTAGATATAAGCAAAGCAATTTTAATAACGGACATATTTGTAATGCTAATATGACAATATTGGTTATAATAATTATAATGTAATCCTGAGTTAATATAATATAATTCAGGGCAGTACAATATAATAATGATAATAACGGCTAATGATAATAATGTTAATAGCGGACCTATTTTTAATATTAACTCTCACAGTATGATAATAATAATAATAATGTAATCCTAACTGAATATAATATAACTCAAATAATACAATATTATGATATTGTGTATACAATGATAATAAAAGGAGTAGCAGGGGTATTAATAATGTTATTGAGTTACACCTAACTCGTGGCCGGAAAAAAGGCGAATTTTCGTGAATTTTATGTGGGAAATCGTGCGCAGTTTTCTGGAAGTTTTTTTTATGAAGAGTATGGTGTCTTTTATAATTTTTGGATTGAAAAGTATTTATAAATGTAGCAGCCACAATTGTTTGTGCAAACCGCTATTTGAATACTTCCTTCGCGGTGACCGCTGCTGCTCGGAAACAAAGCTCCCCAATTACTATGGTTTTTTAATTTTTATTTTTCCATAGTCCAAACTTACGAACAATCTGATTTCCAATGAAACATAAAAAACGATCTAATAAGATCCAAGTAGTCATTACACTACCAATAAACATTTTGGCGAGAGTTATAATCAATATAACAAACCAAAACACCATTACACAATAAGTTTAAGTTTTCCTAAGTTGCTTTACACTTATTCTATGTATCTGAACAATGTCCTAAATAAAGTAAACTTTTTAAAACAAAAAAAACAAATCACCCTAAATCCAAAAATCAAACCCATTCAGTTTTTGCATGAAATTATCTGGTGCTTGGATGAAGGAATTAATAATAATTTAATGATATTGATTTTAAAAAAGGACGCAGTCCAAAGTGAATGTGTGGATATTCGGTAAAAAAACACTCTATTTTTGTTGATAACAATAACAACAAAAACTACGCATCGAAAAGAATACCTTCGTCCAAGCCCTGCTTTTTTATATGAACAAGAAGCTCGTGAAATTTAAAGTTGATTGATACAGTGTTTTCTGAGGCATCGTGGTCAGCGATCTTGAAAAAGTAATTTTGAGAATAATAAATACCTATGAACACCGGTAACTTCTTCAATTTTCAACGGTCCGACTCGAAATTTTCGGAGAATATTTTTGAAACGCTATATTTTGAGAATCCATTGAAAACAAAAAATCGATATGTTCAAAAATGTCAACCATCCGGAGTCTCAAAATGACCTAACATTACCATTTATTAATAAAACGTATTATTTATTTGAAAAGTACGAATATTTTAATTTTAATATAAGGTACAAACATGGAGGTTATATGTGGAACGCAATATCCGATAAATGGCTGCCTCGTCCCTATTTGCAAATACTCACTCTTTTGAGGAAATTTTCAATAACATTTTGGCATAATTGCGGACTAATTTCATTAATGGTGCGCCCAATTGCTTCCTTGAGCACCGGAATGGTCTGCGGATCATTGGCGTACACTTTTCCTTTCAGAAAACTCCAAAGCAATTTCATCAAACTTCATCTACAATAACTATGCAGTAACAATGCAGCAAATAGCAATTTCTATGCGTTGCTCAAACGTGTAATTCTCCATGACTAAACCTCAATACTTCCTGATCTCAATTATCAAAGATTAGTACTCTATGTTCGCCACAAAAACAATGGCGCGCAATTTAAAATATCGGGTCATTTCGAGACACCCTTTAGGTGTGTAAGCTCTCAACAATTAGACTGACATAACGAAGCTAACAACAATAGCAACAGCAATAAATAAAAACATCAAATTATACCCAAAATAGTTGGAAATAAGGACGATACCTACTCAATTTGATAGTCAGTGACGAAAATAATAAATAAGGCCCTTTGGAAGTGTGCGTACGATGATACAGCTGAGCGTACTACGATGTCAATTTTTGAGGATGAATTTCAAAGTACCAGAGCACTTGGCGTGAACGATTCTAGACATCTCACAATTAATCACGCTTCGATGTGACGGACTTTCTCCCGTCATTGGACGCGCAATGAAGCCTCCCCGTTGCGGTGAAAGCGAATGACACGGATGGCATGGCCGTGAGTCAGGTGTCGTGCGTGAAGTACCGTAGCATCAACGAATGACCGGGATACCAAGGCGTTGATAGGACAGACACATCCGAAATGACAAGACAGGGAAGAAACGGAATCCCAGTTATCTAGTCTCGCAGTGAGTAGGGTAGACCAAGGAGGGTTGAAACAATTTTCAGATTTCACCCCATATCTCGCAATCGAAACGAGAAATTCAAGTAAATATAAAGTTGGTTTGTAGCTTTTTTAATCGACTAATCGATTTTCGACTAGAAAAGACTCCAGGAATTATATAATCTGTAAAAAACCATTTAAGTACAATACGTCGTTTTGTTTGAACTCTCCTCATATCGAGGTAAGTTAAAACAGCTATCGAGGTGACTTGAAACACATGGGAATTGGTATAAAGTATGGGTATAAATGATGTCAAAACACATTGTTATTAAAAAACTTTATTAAACATTTTTAAAGCTTAACCTCGACATTAATCTAAGTCTTACTTTGTTATTCAGTCTGATAAATTTTTATAAGTTCTTACTGAAACAAAGATAAATTTACGAATCTCACGGAATTAAATAGTAAAATATAGCAAACCAAATAATAAATTGAAGGAGAAACATTATGGCAAGGAAGCAAACAATCTATATTCTGACAAACAATTGTCGGGGAGATTACGATATCTTTGGCGCCTAAATTTGACCATTGGATTATGAAATATGGCCGAAAAAAATACGAAAAACAAGAATAACTTTTTTTCGTTTTGAGCCTTAGTTTTGGATTTACAGCGCTTCGAAGAGAAAAAGTGAATTTTTCCGATTTTCTATGTAAATCGATTTTTCCACGTGTTTTACATTGTTACGGAAAAATGGTATGGTATGGAAAAATGAAATTAGAGCACCTAAGACTAATCAACGTTAAACGATATCGTACACATATCGAAAGTGCTCCAGACCCACCCAACGATTCCATACACACATCGAAGGTGCTCGAGACTCACCCAACGATTCCACGCACACATCGAGGTGCTCCAGACCCACCCAACGATTCCACACACACATCGAAGGTGCTCCAGAACCACCCAACGATTCCACACACACATCGAAGGTGCTCCAGACCCACCCAACGATTCCACATACACACATCGAAGGTGCTCGAGACCCACCCAACGATTCCACGCACACATCGAAGGTGCTCCAGACCCACCCAACGATTCCACACACACACATCGAAGGTGCTCCAGACCCACCCAACGATTCCACACACACAAAAGTCCCATTTTCTATCGAATATGGACGCTGCATGGTCAAAATTGGGAACCACAAACATAATAATGCTTCGACTTTCAACCCCCTGTTTCACCTCCTTAAACGCCGAATGTCAATTTTTGTCACTCTTGAAAAAAGTCTTATTTTGGGCCAAATATCAATAAACCAGGGTCAAATAAAGGCGCCAAAGATATCGTAATCGTACCCAATTGTCACATACATATAAAAGTTGTCCACCAGTGCAGGCTTTGTACGACCATGCTTTGCACTCCAGGCATTGCACCCACTTCTCATTTGGCCTGCTGCTTGGATACCGTGCCTCTTTGGCGCCATGCTTCTATACGTTTTCCTAATATATTTATTCGGCATCTGAAATAAAACAAATGCAAGCCTTGCAAATCACACCACGAACTATAAACGTATGAAAACATTACTGCAACGGAGGTAAGTTGAAACACCTTGTTCCAACCCTGCTAGGTGTCAAAAATGCGATACCACTTGACTCGGGACTCACTGTTGATAAAGAGTGTGACAAAACAACAAAATCACACCACCAACTATAAATGTATGAAAACATTACTGCAACGGAGGTAAGTTGAAACACCTTGTTCCAACTCGGAAGTCACTATTGATAAAGAGTATTGCAAAACAACAAATTCAATATGACAAATCGAATGCTAAGAAAGTAAGCCTCCAAACAATGCATACCACATACCATCAAATGTATAAACATGGTAGCTAAAGCTTAATGAAATATACGACGAATACTTACTTTTGCCAATTTGTTTAGCTCGGGTGTCGATGTGACGCAATTGAACTTGCAAGATCACCGGAGCGAACTAACAAGTGGCGCGCGTCGTAGCAATGAAAAAATGACATTGTTGCCAGTTCGCTAACGATCACATCTACCAAGCCATTCCGAGTCGAAATTTTCAGCCTATTTTAAAGCCCTTCGATCCTATGTCAGCCTCACTTGAGTCTGTTTACTGCTAGAAGTCCTACTATAGGTCACCACATGCTCTTCCTTTGCTGCTTACCTCCTGCATAGTCCTTTATACTCCTACCTAACCTAGCTGAAGTCCTTGCAGCCCTTCTTTTGATTGCGTTTGGACCTATCGTGCATTTGGCTATTTCGACGAAACGAGGGTGGGGATGGTCACATTCGAAAGAGCGGGTCTGATAGTTTTAAGTAACCGTCATGGGTTGGACTAGGTCGGACCGCGCGTTCGCCGTAGAGGCCTACTTTTCCAATGGCCTTTCCATTATCTCCACCCAGCGACCCATTCGCATTCGCTTCAAACTTGCGCCTGCAGCTCCAGCAACTCTCCAAAGTGGAAGAAATGGATATTGGGCAAACAGTTACAATATTTTTTATTGGAATTGCCCTCATGTATGCATGTATACGCGGATCCCTATAGCAGGCATGCATGCATACGTATAGGTACTAGTATACGTGTGTTGGTGTATGCTTAAGTATGTATGTGTGCGGGTATATACGTGTGTCTACGCATGCGCGTATTCAGGCACATGTATCTCTATATGCGTAATAACGTATATACGTGTGCCATTCGACGTCCTCCTTAGCGCCTGCAAGTGGAGAAAAGGTAAATTTCTTCCCGTTCTAGGCGTTAAGTAGGAGCTCATTTTATATTGAATGCGAAGCTACTTTACTGCCTTTATCTCCTACCACTGTGAGGATCTGGAGGGGCAAAATAGGCTGAAAATTTAGACTCGGGGATCGCGCATCAATTTTCCCAAGAGTTCATCTTTCGTATAGATCGTTCGGGGCGTTTGATTCCACCTACAAATATAGTTCCTCGACAACAAAGAAGACCGTACTCGCTTGATTTCCCCGTCTTAGTGACAGGAACGGCAGTCGGAAAGAACCTCAGTATATAGTCGCAATGATGTCAACCGGTTGATGTCAAGTTCCGATGACGAGCGGCAACTCTCCGTATCCAAAGTTCCACGTTGTGTGGGGCGATGAAAAAAAAAGGAGTCACGAAGATCCAGGATTCGCGGAGCGCATGGCAAGGGGCAAAGGACGAGAGATAGACAGGGAGGGGTGTAGGCGAGTGGAAGATGAGGGAACGCGAACGAGCTAAAGGGGACGTTAAGTACATCTCGTAAAAATTCCATCGAACCAGCGTCATTTTGCCGTGGGGCCTCCGGTGTCAGGGCAACGGTTACAGAGGCTGGCCCTCCATTAGGCAACGCCTATAGCGAGGTAAAGCCAACCCCTCCGACGCTTTGATCTCGTGCCGCTCGTGTTCCCCCTACTGTTCTCGACCTCTCGCGTCGAAGACCCCTCCGCTTTCCCGAAGCCCGGCTAGGCCGTAACTGGCACCGAGATCGGTTCAAACCGTTTTGAGTCACTGGCTTGGACTGGCGTGCCGCCTCGGGGTTCGGTCTGCGTTGTGCTTTTTCTCAAAATCCTTGAAACTCTCTCTCTCTCTCTCTCTCTCGTTCGTTCGCACGATATCCGCTGGTTCACCACGTCCTGGCCCACTAGTGCGAAATCATCTCTCGTTTATAATCGGTCGTCGTCATTGAGGAAGCCTCACGTTCGTGTCAATTGCGATAATAATCAAGTTGTCCTTCGTATTGACATCGTTAGAGTGGATGAGTGATCGGGATTGGGTGTTCTCCAGTTTTTTTTTCTCGCCAACCAGTGATCACGTGAATCGTGGAATTTGACGAGTCAAGCGTGAGTGAAGGAGTATCCGACGCCGGCGGTATATCAACCGCACAGGTAGACGTTTGTCGAAGGTGCGCGTCCGAGGGTGTCGCAACAAAGGGTGGCGCAACCAATCGAATAAACGTTCTTGATGATTCGCCGTGTATCGAGTGACACAGAACGAAGATTGTCCTCGGTTACTTCGTAGAAAGAGGGATTCGTGAGGAGCGCGATGAGGAAACGCCGATAGTACGTGTCGATGGTGCGCGTGCTGTGTGGTGCAAGTGTCGTGGCCGATAAGATTGCCCGTTGTCGGCGATCGGACTCCGCGTCAGGGAGAAATCAAGCGCGTAGAGTCGTGTTGATGACATTGCGGTGTGTTCGCAAGGGGTATAGTGTTTTAGTGGTATTGCAGAAAGAAGAGAGTGTCGGACGGTAGGGTGGATCAAAGGGGTGGACTGGATTGAAGGACGCAGTGAAGTTGTGGATGACAGTTGATAGGAGAGTCAGGAAGAAGCGTCGTTCTGCGCTTATGTTACTTGCGGAAGGTGAGATCCGCTTCCAGGACATCGGAGGAGCGAGGATGTGCACGACGGAAATGACGGAGATTGGTTACGGCACGATGTCACCATCAACGGCTTCCTCGAGTGGCACGACGTCCGGTTGTTTGGGCTCGCCCGTAACGCGTTTGGCCAGCTTGAGATGCTCGACTGGAAGAGCCCGAAATCCACGAGATACCGGTGACGACGAGAACGACGACGACGACGAGATCTCGGTTGGTTGTCCGAGTCCGCTACCCCTGGTTGTTGTTAATACGCAGCAAGAGGATGACGATGAGAGATTGAGTTCTTCGCGGGAAGATCGTTACAGCGAGAGACTGAGCCCTCCGAGTTGTCTCGACGATGATGATGACGAGAGATACTCTCGGGACAACGGTGACTACGACGAGAGCGGCATAGGCGGTAACGGCAGGAGCAGGCGACGACGTCAAACGAGCAGAAGATCGTCGAACGGCGAGGTAACGAGCCTCGTGCGAGACGACGATATCGACAACGACGAGGACGACGAGAACGCGCTGAGAACGTCCAACGGCACCGTCGACGATTACTTCAAGCCCTTGAAAAAGCTGAAAATGGTGCCGATACAGCAATCCGACGACGAGGACGAGAGAGACAGGGACTCGAACAACGAGCGGGGTGTCAAGTCATTCAGTATTTTGGATATTCTGTCGCACAGGCCAAAAGCGAAAATCGTCAGACCTTGGGACACCGTCGAGTCGAGTCAAACACACGTGAATGGTAGCCAAAATCATCAGAGGCACCATCATCATCAGCATTTTAGCCATCGTCATCACAACTCCCATCACGAGCATCATCAGCAACAGCAATTGCAGCAGCATCAACAGATGCATCATCACTCGAGTCTGAATCAAGGCCCGAGGGACTTGTCGCTGATGGGAATGTCCCTGGCCTCGATGTCGAGCTCCATGAGCGAACCACCTCTCAGCAGCTCGTCCTCATCCGGACGAAGCTCCGTGTCGGATTCCGGTAGTCCGGATCCACTCGCTCATCATCATCATCATCATCATCATCATCCGCATCATCAACATCATCATTCCCTTCATCATGGTCTTCATCATCCGGGCCTTCACCATCCGGCGATGCAGCAGCAATTCAAGAGAAACAAGACCAACCAGCAACAGCATAACTCGACGTCTGGACAAAACGGCAAAAGAACCACCGGCCAGAGTAGCCCACTCGACGCACTTTTCCAAATGACTAGCAAAACGTTTGACGCTGGCGAACACAGTCAAGGTGAGTCGAATTATCTGTTTGGTGTCATCTTCGAGAGAATCTACTTCGTTCTGCGCCATCGTGAACCACGAAGGAGGACATTTTTTCCTCAGACCCTACCACATCTATATAGGAATTTGATAGGGTCACCGTATGTAGGCACTCCACATTGAAAACCAAGTGGATCCCGCGCTATTCCCCAATCGACATCGTTTGATGATTTAACCAAAATTCTCAACCGGAATTTTCTGGATCTCCCGAACAATATCCTTTCATGATCTCGTGCGCAAATTTGTTGGGGACTCCCAAGATGCACCCACATCCCCATAGGGAGCTGATGGGGACACCGCACATAGGGAGTCCTCATTGGGATTCAATTTGATTCTGCACTGTTCCCCGATGAATGCTTTTTGGGAGTTCTCACCACGTTTGAAATGTTGAAATACGACCTACTCGCGTCGTGAGTGTGTACTAGTGATCATATGATGTCACAGTGTGGTAAAATAAATATCGAAACATAGTTACAATGGATCTTCAGTGGCATGATTCAAATCGATTCTTAAGGTGAACATTTTGAAGCAATTTATACTTTTTTCAAGATCCACCTATTTTGCGATGGAACTCATCAACTTAAAATCCACGTACAGAATGTAATGGGACCCATCAACAATAGGATTCTGTTGTATAATGTGGGAATCTTCCAAAATTCAAATTGAATTCGTACATGGGATTCCAATGGAGAATCACGATTAGAATCCAATGTACGAGCGTGACGTTTTAGCATAGATATCCAATGCGATGACCCATTGGATCCCTATCAGGAAGTAGGAACAAGTATGGGAATCCAATTGAATGCTTACTACACTTCCTATACGGGTAGAATTCTCGCACAGCGCTGTATTTCGCGTTTCCACAATACCGCTGAATTAATCCAATACCGTACACAGCGCGATGGAAGCCGTCGAAATAACTAAATCCCAAGCGGTCATTGGTAGTCCAAAATAATCCATAGATAGCAGGATTGATGTTACTTTCTCGAGTCTTCACTGACAGCAGGAAGCATGATAAGTTCCTCCCAAGTTAAGAACTGTTAGTGCATGGTAAGGTAAGGAAACGACGTTTACTACGGTATTTCACTGATGTAGTGAAGAATACGAACTCGGAGTGGACGTACTGCAAGATGGACAGGTTGGCGTTTTGAGAGAGAGAGAGAGAGAGAGAGAGGGGTGGAGACTATAAGTTAAAGAATACGAGGCGCTCGTCAAAAAATACGCTCTGCTGGATATTACACGTATGGTCGTTGCTTCACGAATAGACTCGGTACGTACTCACCATGATTCCGAGACCTCTTCGTAAGTGTCGTAAGCGTTAAAGAGTGGCTGTCAGTTATGCACAGGCATAATCTTCTCTGTCTCTCCCTCTTTCTTTCTCTTTTAGTTGAAGACACGTATAGATATGATATAAAGCGAGCGGAAGAGCTCGCTGAAGAAAACAAAGAGAGAAAGAGACAGGTAGGCTGAGAGCAGTGTAACAAAGGCGGAGCCAAAGAAACGTCGGATATGTGAAAACTCTAATTACCAGAGAAAAATGGTGCACTAAACAATCGTGAGAGTCGACGCTCCGATAACCTCGTACATTGTTCGCCCTTCACCCAGCGAGCCTCGTCATTCTCAAATATCACCAGTGCACTTCACTCCAATTAGAACCATACCTGATTCGACCTGGTGGACAAATGCTCTCGCATATCGAACAATGGACTTGGCTAAGTGTTAAAAGGCTTAAATAAATGGCGGCATGTCCGCAGATAAAAAAGCGAGAATAACGGGCGACATTCTCGTTTTGGAAGCTCTTCTCGGCGACTCGTAATTACCACGAAGATCATAGATAAATAGCTTTTGAGTACGGCTTCGCTCACGTGTATGTCGTAAATGGATGTTTGGGTCATATCGCGTTAGGAGTTATGTACTAAGTTATTATGAAAAACACGTTTTCTATACATTTGAGTCGATATTTTTCCTATTTAGTTACATAATAACGTTTACTGTATAGTTCAATACGTACTCAGAGGCATATCACCGAAAAGGAATATGAAAAAGGGAGTCAGGTTGTGATTGAAGCTAACGAAACTGTTCTACATTGAGCTTTTACTGGACAGCTTTCTTATAAATCATAAAGATTTTTATATGTAGTTGAAAAATGCGAGGAAATTTCGAAAATGTTCGGTTTCGTGCATCAATGGCTCAGGAAAAAAGCTTCATCTTTTTGCACGCCAAATAAACTCGAAAATAAAAACAAAATTGGCAAAACTTACAGATGTTTTGCACTGGGCAAAAAAATAATTATGTAAATCTGAAAAAATAATAGAACTAATAAAAATAACTGGACAATCCGTATACAGCATGCATTTTGACCCCCAACAAAAATTCTCCTCAAATTGATGCTTTCGTTGTTATTCAAAATCATGTTTAGTAGATTTAGGTTATAGATCGCTATAAAAGAATTTTTTTAAAATGATTTTTGTAGCTTCAGTCTGCCAAAAGAAGTTTGGGAGAAAATAATCGCGAGTCAATGATTTTTCGTTGCTATAACGAGTGAAAAATATTCGCAGTATGGCTACTTTCTCGTGAGTGCGCGAAAATATGCGTTCGTGAAATAACGAATATTCGGAGATGTTACGTGGAAGTTTATTTGTGAGAAAATGCATAAAGGTAGTGTGTGTATGTGTATGCGCGTTTAATGGACGAGCGATGAGATACCCCGTCATCTCGAGCCTCGCCATGCAATTCCCTCGCCGGATGTTGCTACTGTTTCGCCTTCCTTCCTCGACTTCCTATTTTTCGTTTTTCCCTTTACATTATACTGTCCTTGTCCCCGCGTGTCTCTCCTCCTCGCTCTTGCGCGGCAATTTTTTTCTCCCCTTCAGTGCACATGTTTGACGCGAAAATGATGGCGATCTCGATGGCAATTGCTCGGTAAAGAACGAGGCACGATATTTGGGCGATTAAAAGAAAGTACGAGGTCTCGGAAATGAGCAGGGTGAGAGAAGGGGACGGAGAGAGTGACTTACCTGCTGTTCATCCTGAACATCGTTTTGGTGTCATGACGTTCCATTGTTTCTTCACGTACACAAGATCTGCTTTACCTTCAAGTGGAAAAATAAAATAAAATAAAAAGACGTGGATACGTAAATTAAAAAAAAAGCAAAATTAATTATTTCTAGTCGTTCGAATTTTTTTCGGCTGTGACTCGAATGTTTTTACGTATTCTCCTAAATATTTGCGACCTAAATTTCTAAAAAAAAAAGAAGACTGGATAAGCGTAAAAAATTGAAAAAAAAAACGAAAAAATAATTCCTTTCCAACTATGTAAACTTCACCAATGCATCGATTGCTATAATGTCTTTACTGCTCCAATCCAAATGACCCGACGCCATGAGAAAGAATGGCATGAATAGTCTGCAGAGAAAAATTGACTACTTTGAGTAAAACGACACCCTGCAATTGTAGCAAGAAAAAAAGTGCCACTTTTCTGCAAGACTACACCGTCTGTACGTCGTCGAGTAATTGTTTCTTTTTTTTTCGTTCGATCCTTGTCAGTGGAAAAATCTTGCGAGATACTACAATGAAAAGTTCGGTTGTTCGCGAGTCGATGATTTAGCGCAGCGTTGAGACCATTTTCCATATAGTTTAAAAGTTGGTTTAGCAATAAGGAATATAAAAACCGAGCTTGGTGGTATTAGTTGTGGGCCGCAAATTCAATTTGTCACGATTGCCCAGGTTTGAAAAGCGAGGAGAGACTATTTTTCGGGATGGGGCTAATGATGATCGTAAAATCGAGAAGCAAGGAACGGCGGAGAGCCAGACGGAGAGTGTGTGTGTGTGTGTGTGTGTGTGTGTGTGTGTGTGTGTGTGTGTGTGTGTGTGTGTGTGTGTGTGTGTGTGTGTGTGAGAGAGAGAGAGAGAGAGAGAGAGATAGGTTTTTTCCTCGTCTCTCTGCCTAGCACGATTCTATTTGTTTCAAATATATTTTTTCATTCGTTCCAGTTATTTTTGTTGAACACAGTCGAGCCTCGATATAACGAAATTCTTCATACAACCAAGATTTGTCCATTCCTTTCCGATAGACATCCGAAACCTTTATAAAATGACATAATCATATACAAAATGCGCTAATTGCTAATCGCTTGTAAAAAAATGCCCTAATTTAAACCTTTCTTTCTTTAAAAAATATCCCCATATTTATAATACTAATATATTGTTTTTAAAGAACATTTTAAGGACCGTCACTTCGGTATAACGAAAACTCAATATAACGAACTTTCCTTGAGATTCGTTACATCCAGGTTCGACTGTATTACAAATATTCCAATTAAATAAAAATTAGATTCAAGCACACGCTTTCTTTAAACGTATGGGAGAGATCATTGAACATAAATATCTTTATTAGCGCGAATAAACGTATATTTTATTCACATATATTTTCCCTCCGGACGAATGAAAAATGTATTTGAATGGTCGATATTTCGATATGCATGTAGCAAATGTATATTTACCTCAAATAGATTTTTGTGCCCATCGTATGAAAGGTGTATGTGAATCAAAAGAATTCTGATTTTATATTTTTACATAGCATGTATACATGTATAATACGTGTGGGAAGAGTATGAAAATAAATAAATACATTTGTAGTAACAAATCAAAAAAATTCACGACGAAAAAGTTGGTCATTAGCTTCATTCGAATAAGTACTTTTTGCGTCAAAGATTAATTCAATCAAATAGAAAAATGTTTGACCCTACGAAAATTCTATTTAATTTAAATTTTAAAAATTCAATACATCCATTCAGTGGATTCAACCTAATTGTTTTTCAAGCCGATGAAACCGAATCACTAGTTTAATAGGAATAAATCAAATATTTAATTAGGCGATATTAAATAGATCTTGATTCGAACAAGTGAATATACTTACTAATAATTCCAGTATTGGAATGCAACAGGAAAAGTTTGATTTCACGAAAAATCTAGTTAATTCAAATAAGAAAAAAATCAAATAGACGCGTATTTAGTAAATATAAATAGTTTTTTTTTCTCTGAGTGTCAAGAGGGAAAGTATCGTTTTTCGAAAGGTTAGCAAGCGTTTTTAGACCCTATCGACACATGATGTCTGAACCAAGTATAGATAAGTTTCGGTCTGGAATTTCACGAGCATTTTTGTTGCTCGTGGCTAGAGGAGGGAGAAGGAAAAAGGAACGCTCTTCCCAGGGATATTCGAAGGGTCTTCGGACCACAGACAGCGCATAAAGGGGGGGGGGGGGTGAGCGAGTGAAGCTTCTTCGTCTGCTCACAGATCGAGGCAAGCTCGTGATCGACCATTGTTTACGACAGGTCCGCGCAAATCCTTTTTACGACTCACCTTTTACCAGGTCGAAGTTTATTCTCTACCGTCGCCGCCGACACGACTACTAGTATTAGCCGCACACCGAACAAATACATCCATAAGTATATTTGAGAAAAATAAGAACGGGGAGTAAGACGCGATAAAAAAAAAAAAGAACAACCGTAGGAATAATATTTGAACGCAAAGCAGCAGATCAACATCAACGATATCCGCGTAATTCTCTGCCGGGAAACCGACGATTTTCTCCAGGCATTATGTTTGTTTGTCCACGTCGACGGTTCGTTGAAAGACGGAAAAACGTCTCGCGCTATGCGGCGGGCTCGTTTCGAGATGAGTGTTTTTCCAATTATCTCACTTTGCAAATATGTGCCAAGCTACTTACTCGCGCCGAGACGAGCCATTTTTATGGCCTATCTATAGATCCTTTTCGCTTTCGGAACTTAACATTTTCTTCGTCCCTTGACACTCGGAAAAAATTGTCCTTCGAAAAACCATTGGACAATTCTTTAGATAAGTGACTTTTCCGAAAAATGAGCCAAAAATGATTTTTTTTCCTATTTTCTCATTATTGGGGTATACGTGATGATATTAAGTGGGGGGGGGGGGGGGGGAACTGAAATTCACCCCCTCTCCCCGCATAAAAGTTATGGGGTTTTGAATTTTGTTTGGGTTTGTTTGGGTTTTCAAACAAACCCAAACACATCGACATCACAACAAAACCGATCTCGATCTTCTATTGTTGTCTAAATATATATATTAAATATATTTTTTATATATTACTCATTATATTATTATATAATGAGTATAATGTTATAATATAATGAGTATAATATGTAATTTTTATAATAATATTATTATAAAAATTACATATTATATATTTTATCTCGATCTCGATCTTCTATTGTTGTCTATATACATATTCTATATATTATATATATTTCTTCTATATATTATTATCATTATATTATTATATATTTTATATTTGATAAATAATAATTTTTTAAAACGTCAGGTGTTTGGGTTTGTTGTTATATTTTTGTATTTTCACAAACTTCAAAATCCCATAACTTTTAATGGGGTGGCGACCGCCGTGATTTCTCATCGTCATCGTGTTTATGAAGGTTTTTTTTATAAATACGGCCACCTCCAACCCCCTCCGGCGTGAAGGTTTTAATACAGGGGTTTTGGAAAATTCGAAATGATTTTTAACGATTTTTTACTCTTGAATTTTTTTTTTTTCGAAAAATGTCAGCTTCCCCCGAATGAATATCATTATTTATAACCCAATAAATTCGAAAATAGCAAAAAATGGTTAGGCTGATTTTTTCGGAAAAGTCACATATCTAAAAAATTACCAACCATTGGTTCAACGATAGGCAGGAAATTGAGATAAGGCCGGATTGCTGTCGACCATATCGGCGATTTTGGGGAAAGAAATTTTCAACGCTGAAGAGAAAAACTTTTCTGTCAAGCTCGAGTCTCGGCGATGGGAAAACGCGACTGAAACTCACCGATGATATTATGATTTTCGTGATTTTTGCTTAAAGCAAAGATTTCTTGACTACTTTTGAGACTTAGGGTATGTTTTATTATTTTTTTCGGCTGTGACATGGTATTTTTTGTATTAACCTTTAAAAATGATGGAGGTATGGCACGGTATTGTGAACTCGCGGCGGATGTTGTCGGACGGCGTGACACGTAGCGTCGGCGGGATTGATCTGAAAAATGACCAACGAAGATTTTTATTTTACTAACACTCATGCGCAGAATATGAACCAAGAAAAATTGACAAATGTTGAAAATCGATGAAATGGCACGTTTTGAAACAAAAAGATTGAATTTTCCGAAATAAATGACTACATTTTTCGAAAAAAAATACTTTTTTCTTCAAGAACATTTAGGGTCATATTTTGGATCTTAAAGTTGGAAAGATATATATCCAATTTCATCAGAATTGGTCGATTAGTCACGTCAATTTTGAAAATGCAGTTTCGAAGACCGTGCGATTTTAAAAGATTTAAAAAACCCCTCACCACCCAAAAGTAGTAATAAAACATAACCTACGTCTCTAAAGTGACGAATAAATCTTTCCTATAGAAAAAAAATAATGAAAATCAGGAAATGTTTTCCTCGCCTAAAAGTATCTCCCCCCTTGAGAGCCTCATTAGAGACTCAAAGTACCTAAATATATCGAGAATGACTTTGGATAACAATAAAAATGAATAAAATAAAATAAAATAAAAAATCCATTGCATTCCAACAATGCAAACTTCAGCAGCATGGCAAGATTTGTACTTTTTTTAAGATCCTTTAGGATTCAAATTGGATTCGTCCATTGGATTTCAATTTGGAATCTCGATTAGAATCCAACATACGAGCGTGACGTTTTCGTATACATATCCAATGCGATGAGCCATTGGATCCCTATCAGGAAGTAGAAACAAGTGTAGGAATCCAATTGGATACGTACGACAATTTTTGCACGGGTAGTGACGAGTGTCGGATAAAGATAGAAAGGGCTGGCATCGTAAAAGCCTGCAAGCAGCTCCCATAAGCAGTTCATTATGATTGAAAAAATGATCGAAAAATTCTCCACCATTAATCGGACGAATCTTTCGATCCAAAAAATTGCGATAATTATCAATCGATTCCCGAGACCTCTTTTTCTTCCAAGTTCGGTATTCTCGACATCTCGCTCGGTGCCAGCAATATCTTTATCATTGCAAGATCGTATTATTTTTCGTTTGTTTCCGACTCTACCGTTAACTCACTGTAGTCAAGCGACACGTCATCATTTTGCTATCACCTGAACATCAAGTCGTTGTCTCGATTATTAACAATATAATAATTGTCTACGACAGTTGGCAATTATAGTAAACGAGCTGTCCATTTACGCTACTGAATTACTCGTTGGCCAATTACTGCGATGCTGGTTATTGCTCCTTGCTTTGCTGCGTCTGGCTCTCTCTCTCTCTCTCTCTCTCTCACTCTCTCTCTCTCTCTCTCTGGTGTTCTTCCGGTATTTCGCAACTGCGAAAAAAGAGAGACGGATAATCCGTGCAGTGTGATCTCTCGAGCGAGAAAACGCTTTAAGCTGCTCCACCGAGGCGTGTTTTAAAGGATAATCACGCTGGAATTCTCGATATAAAAAAGATATTCCCAACTCGCTTCGAACTAATCGGCCTCCAATTAAACTCTCTATCGAGACGTAGAAATTACCATCGATTTTAACGCTTTTCCATTTTATTCTCTCCAGCAACGATCTCATTTTTTCATATCCTCGTTCTTTCAACAAGCACCCAAGCCAACAATCATTTCTCAAGTCCTGCTACGAAGAATCAACGAGGAGACTCCTACGCAGACCTGCTGAGCTAAGCTGCTCCGGTCATTCTGTCATCCCAATCCGTCATGATTGAAAGCACCATCCAGCGTACTGGCGGAAAATAATGGACTAACAGAGAAAGGGATCCATTTACCTGACAAGTCAATCGATTGCATAAAAATATAAATTGATAATAAAATAAATAATGGAACAAGGGATATTGCCTCAGGTGGTCCGATTGGATATCAATGAGACAAAAAGTATTTTTTTTTCGTCGAATAAAAGACGAAAAAATGAACAAAAACAAAAACGAGAGAATTTTTCTTTGCATCGCGACCTCAGGTCACTTCCGGTCCGACGAACGTTCCTTTTGCCTTATGGTAACTCGGTAGCATAGAGGTACCTTTAGCATCACTGAAGAACTTGTCGGATCAAT
>CAXFZQ010000073.1:0-16525 GCA_964007375.1 Ophion obscuratus | reverse complement strand
GAGAGAGAGAGAGAGAGAGAGAGAGAGAGAGAGAGAGAGAGAGAGAGAGAGAGAGAGAGAGAGATGGAGTGATAGAGGAATGAAGAGGAAGAAGGGTTGGTTATACCCTTCTCACTCTCTATTTCCAGCAAGGCCAGATTTCATTCAAGAAAATTACACACACACACACACACACACACACACACACACACACACACACACGCATGCATATACACAAGCGCGCGCAGACACACACACACACACACACACACACACACACACACACACACACACACACATGTATTCGTCCGCACATACGATTATCTATTAAGCCGTATACAGCCACAGCCAAAAGCATTCCAACTCCATTAAAGCGCCATTGTTTCAAAATATTTTCGCGTGAAAAAAAAACGCAAAGGAAATCGAAATCCATTATATTTTATTATTTCGTGCTCGTGTTTTAAGGCCAATCCTTAATCCGCCAACGCCAAGAACTTTTTTCGTAACTAACAAAAAATGGGATGTCTAATACTTTTGGCAAAGGCTTTATATATATATATATATATATATATATATATATATATATATATATATATATATAGGTGTGGATTTGTGACTCTGGTCTTTTCCTTCCGGACGAATGACACCGAAGAACCTTTTCCCGCGTCGTGAGCGATAAGAGTATAATGTTTCTCCTAATTTTTTTTTGACTCGTGCTCTCTCTGTCTCTCTCTCTCTCTCTCTCTCTCTCTCTCTTCCTCTCTCTCTGTGTATATATATATTTCTCGCGTACTCTTCATGCCTCTTTTATTCCTCGTGGCTCTCTTTCATCTTTCGATCCCTTTGCTCTCTTCGCACATGTCCAACCTTCCACCGTATATATACGGTGTGAAGATAACGGAGAGTTTTCCGGCGGGCCGCACAGGGTAAGGAGTAAGACAGAGAGAGAGAGAGAGAGAGAGCATAGTGCATCGTAGCGTGAACCAAGGCTTTTCCGGTGTTCCAGAAATGACGTACGCGTCTGACCGCACCTTGGCGTAGTAAACCACATAAATGTATATACATATATACATGTATACATACATACATACATACATACATATATATATATATATATATATATATATATATTTATCTAGGGGATATAATATAGCACATTTTATGTAATATATATATAGTACATAAAATGTGCCATATTATATCCTTCATAGGCGATAGAGCTTTAGATAAGATTCGCACAGGCTTCCGAGCAGTTACAACTCCTTCATATTGAGCACACACGTGTACGTTATGTGGACTGTCTTGCATAAGGCAATAAAAAGGACAAGAGGGAATGAATAATTCCAAAAGATCAGTCGATCAAATGAATCTGGCCTAATTGTTGGAGTAATGTGAAAACTGCATTGTTTGCGAAAACGTTTATATAAATGGATACATACATACATTTTTATTATATATATATATATATATATATATATATATATATATATATATATATATATATATATATATATATATATCATTCAGTTAAGAGAACCGAATGATGCAATTTTTGCCGTGCCGTTTTCTTTTAATAATAATTTGTTTCCGAAATTGCGATACATGTAGGCATTTTACACTAGAACGATCCAAAATATCTTATCGAAAAGACTTATCGAAAAAAAATATTAAATTTCTTTAGGGTAAAAATAAGATATTTATTTGCAATTTGAAAAATAATAATTTCACGATATATGCTCTATGACAGAGGAGAAAATTTGGAAGAATTTATACGCATACAGACTGATATTTAAAAAAAAGAAAAAAAATATATATTTGGTTTTTTTCAGTGGAAAAGTGGTGTATTACATCAGTAGTAAAAAAAAAAGAAAAATCAGAAGAAGAGATTAATAAAAATTAGAAACAATCGCGGGAAAAATGGAAGCTTCGACGTTTTGTCCTCTTCCGAATCAGCACCACGAAACATATCGTACTTGATTCCGGGGCTAAAGTGAATACGCTGATTTATTCCTTGAACGACCCGCCAGTTTGCTTTGAAAAATCAAGACCTCTGAAAATACGTTTTTTTTGTCACCGTCTAAAAATTTTTTCGTGAAAAAAAAACAATTTTTAAAAAGTGGGGTTTTATCTACCCAAACCCTAACGATGGGTCGTTTGTCCCCGCTCTCGATTCGACCGCTGTGCGCTTAGCGAAAAAGCTGAGAAAAACTGACGGTCCTTGGGGCTGATTTACGCCTATATACTGTTGAAATATTTGGCATGAGCACAAATTAATTGGATCAAGTTCCATTTGGCATGGACACAAGTTAATGGAATTAATTGTAAGCTCCATTCGTCCACTCCCAAATGTATCTTTGATCATTGTTTCTCGATGACGGGATACACAAAAAAAGTTCTCCACGAGTGTTCCGTACTCGAAAGTCAATTATCTTCATTATGCCGTACTCAAAATGATTTTTAATTTTTTTTCCGAAGAGCTCAATTTTTTTGGCAAAAACTTTTCCTCGCAAAAATACGCTATATATTTTTTTCGAAAACGACTCGAATGACCATTGAAAATCATATTTTTTTGTGAGCAAAATTGCCGCGCAATACCCTTATGGCAGTATTCTAGTCTAGAAGCCAAAATTTCGGTCATTTTTTCGGGCTTGCAAGAATAAAAAACAAAAAATTTATTTGGTATCCATTTTTTAGTCTTTTTATCGATTCTTCAAGAAATTAAAAGCAAAATGGTGTGCTAAAAAAAAATTCGAAAGGTTATGGGCCTCTGAATATGCTCGGGAAAGAAAAATGGTTGAGGCGGTTGACATGATTCCAAAGCTCCCATTCATTTGAATTAGAAATCAAACCAAGGTTTTTTTTATTGATAAGGATGTCATTAGGGCAGGTACAAAGAGTAAAAAATAATAATAACGCGACTGTCTGATAAAAGTTAATTTTTCGCACTATTTTTGTCAATTTTGTAATAAAAAAAAATAGTCATAATAATTTCACTATGCCCGCGATAAAGACGATAGAGGAATGTACAATGAAGGTCCATACCAAATTTAAAGTCAATCCGTTGAATAGAACGCAATACTTTATGTCGACCAGGTTGAAAAAAATCGTTTCGAGAAAAATGCATTTCAATTTTTTAGTACAATTTCAGTAAAACGCAACTATAATAGCATGTTATAGTTACGTTATATTAATCGGCCATACCTGCCGTGTAACGTGTGCCTTCCTCGACATCGATATGCTGGTTTTCAGAAGCTCGTTCTTTCCTACGAGCGGTTCTAGCTTCCTAAGAAGCTTTTCGTGTTTTGCATCTCCGACCGGTCGATCCTATTCTGGTCTCGGTAAATATTAGGTAAATTAGGCATTTCGAAATTTCTTTTTGAGGACACATTCTTAAGAGTTTACGGAGGAGCAAAAAAAAATCGATTCTTTCAAATTTGCGGTCTAGAATACTGCCTTAAGGCCTTAAATAGGCGACAGATTACAAATTTTTTCTTTTTTTGAGTTATTTTTGAATCCATTAGCCTGAACGGTTAAGAATATTTTAAGCTTTACAGAATTGAAAAATTCCATAAATTGTTAAAATTACAGCATTTAGAGCTACATAATATTAGGTGTACAAATAAGTTTTAGGACACGTCGATTTTGTATCATAACAGCTATTCTAAATTAATTCAAAGGTCCCGCTCACTTAGCATAGATGGCGCTTGATATGTAGTATCGAAACGTAAAGGAGTCATAAACATAACCTATAAATTCTGTAAATTAAACATGCAGACCAATAAGCTATTTATTAGACACTGCATTCGCTATGAATTCCATCAAGGAAAAAGTGTTAGGAAAGCGTGTGAATCGATATGTTCTGTTCTTGGAGACAACATTGTATCTAAAAGTACATGTGAGTATTGGTATAAGCGATTCAAAGAAGGTGATTTCGACGTTAGTGACCGTGAACGCACGGGGCCTCCTGTAAAGGTGGACGATCAGGAACTGCAAGCGTTGCTGGATGAAAACTCTTGTCAGACGGAGAAACAACTTTCGGAACAGCTTGGAGTAACTCAACAAACTGTTTCTTATCGTTTAAAAGCAATGGGTAAGATTCGAAAAGGAACAAAGTGGGTACCACACTTTCTGACTCAAGAAAATAAAAACAGCCGTCTTAACATTTGTGTGAGTCTTTACAACAAGCAGCATAGAAAGTCTTTCTTGGGGAAAATTGTGACCGGCGATGAAAAGTTGATTTATTTTGATAATCCGAAACGCAAATATCATTGGGTTGACCCCGGCGAGCCGACAACATCCACGCCAAAGCGCAATGTTCATTGTAACAAAGTCATGCTGTGCATATGGTGGGATATGAAAAGCGTTCTGTATTATGAACTTCTCAAACCTGGTCAAACAGTTACTACCGATCGCTATTGTCATCAATTGATGCAAGTGAATCAAGAAATTGAGAAGAAACGTCCATTTTCTGGTAAAGGAAAACGTCCAGTAAAACTGCTCCATGACAACGCGCGGCCTCGTGTGGGTAAACCGGTCAAGGATACGTTACTAGCGCTTGGATGGGAAGCTGTACCACACCCGGCGTATTCACCAGACTTAGCCCCATCCGATTATCATTTATTCCGAAAAATGCAGAACGATTTGTTTGACGTGCGATTCAAAACATTTGAAGAAGTGGAAAAATGGGTCGCTAAATTTCTCACCTCGCAAGACGAAAGTTTCTTTGCGAAAGGCATCCGTGAGTTACCTGAGAGATGGCTGAAGGTCATTCAGTGCGATGGAGATTACTTCGATGAATAACTGTGTTTTACTTCTTTTTTAATAAATCTTGAATTTTTTGAAAACTGTCCTAAAACTTATTTGTACACCTAATAGATACCCGCGCCCGACCGCCAACTTCAAAACCGTTTTTCCACGATTCACTTTTTTGAATCTTGTGAAAGTTCTAAGTCTCGAACGAAGGTTCAGATCGCTCTGAAATTTTTGCAACATATTCTTAGTATCATCACTTATCGTGTGAACCACAGAAACAAAAATTTCAATGACAAAAAGATATAACAAATAAAATACCGATAGAGAATTGAGTAAAAAACCTTTGTTTCGAATTTTTATTATAATAATTTTTTTAATATTGTTGGCTCACACCGAAGATACGTTCATTATGCAATAATAAATATGTTCATTTTTTTAGACCCTCACATCGATGCCGAGAACTTTCACCATCAACGCACGCGTAAAAAAAAATACATTGCTTTATTACGTTATATCTCCGCCATTTGTTAATATTTCTGATTTTTTTTCACATATACCTAACCATGTGCTCAAATGATCTGTAAAAAAATGTTGTCAATATATGAGTATTTTTTTTTGTAACCGCGTCTAGAAAAGTACCTTCGAAAATCGGCGAAATCGCGTATATAAGGCCTTAAAAGGACATGGCGACCTTATCATTGTCATCCCGTCCACACACACACACACACACACACACACACACACACACACACACACACACACACACACACACACACACACACACACACACACGCACACACACGCACGCGCACGCGCGCGCGCGCACACACACACACACACACACACACACACACAAACACACACCCATACGCCAAAGCTGTACGATATTGCACTTCTGCAAAGCTCTTCCTGTCTCTGTCTCCATATCTCTCTCCCCCTTCGCTTGAGTGACTTCTCGCTCTTGCCCTTCTCTCTTGCCCGTCTCTATGTGTATATGTGTGTGTGCTTAGCGCTTTACGTTACGCGAGTTTACATTTGGCGTGTTGTAACAGTGCGTGAAAACGTGCGTGTGTGTGTGTGTGTGGTCGTGATTTTCGTGTATGTGGCGAGGTTTCTCTCCCCTGCTCTGTCTCTCGTCCGTCCGGACTCAATGTTCCGTAGGAAATCGCTGACTTATGCCTTCGCGGTCGAGTCATAGGTACCTCGACGTTTTTCCGCTATTTTTTTCCTTCACTTTTTTTTTAACCATTCTCCGACCCTCTCCGCCGTCTCGGTAGCCCCGTCCCGTCCCACGCTGACCTGCGAGACACGGTGGCGTTACGCTGCTTGCTTTTTTGCTCTCACTCTCTTTCATAACCAACGACGGGGACGACGACTCGCCCGCCTGGATCGGCGGAGCTGGGAGACTCTTTTACATTGTACCCAGATTTCAGCGATTAATTCCTCCTCCTTCCCCCGATCCTTCCGCTGCCGCATTGTGTGCCATCGTGTCGTGGACCGTCGCAGCGCCCTCTACCGTCTCCTCGCACTTCTACGCGCTCTTTCCCGCGTGTTTGAAGCTTCGCCCCTCCGTGCCTGCTCCTTTCTCCCACCCTAGCGACGAAACGATCACATTGCTCGGCCTTCTTTATCTCGGGCAGCGCCCTCTCGCGGTTTAGTGCAGTTTTGCAGTTTTTTCCCTTACGGCGACGGAAATGATAAGTGTGTGTGAGAGCGGGAGGAAGAGAGAGAGAGAGAGAGAGAGAGAGAGAGAGAGAGAGAGAGAGAGAGAGAGAGAGAGAGAGAATAGAGAGAGATATCAGCCCCGCGAAGACCACCAACACAAGTGATGATGCACACTCCGCATTTTCGCATTGGCAAACACGCTCCCTTCGAATGTCCCGGTATTAAAAACTATATCCCCTCTAATGGAATATCTACAGTGCCGCGGTGGTCCTCATACGTTGATGTTGACTAAATCTACTACCTCTCTCTACCCGCACCTTCTCTCCTCGCCCTTCACCGCGCCGCGCCGGATTAGGAATGACAAAAACGATACGAAATCGGCGCGACCTCGTATGCCGAACACACACGTCGATGTTTACGCACGCGCAAGTCCCCGTACGGCGATACTTTCATTGGGTGGAAAACAAAACTTTAAAAAAAAAGCAACAAAGTGAAAAATGTAACGGGAAATTCTTGTTTTTTTTTAATTTCTTCAGTATTAAAAAGAGTACGAATAATCAACGAATCTTGAACGCACTTTTCAATCGTACGACTGCTTCATCCTGCAAGAGGGGAAAAAACTACTATTCTCCCTTCGGTGACGCGATAAAAAAAAAAAGAAAAAGCAAACTACCTCTGTTGGTACGCCAACCGGTGCGCAAAGAACAATGAACGGAAACCTCGAGACCTAGACGTATTTAAAAGAAAAAGAAAATCTTTCTTTTTTTCTCTTGAATACTCGTACTCGTGGACGGAACTCCTAGAAAGTTCCTTCACATTGAATACACTTTTTTCGTCTAATATATACATATATATACATACATGTATGTGTGTGTATATATATATATATATATATATACACACATATATACATACATACACACAATACAGACAATGGTATACTTGCATGAAAAATGCATGAAACATTTTTCCTCTCGCTTCAATACGGGTTATTCTCCGATCTTTTTGTTCTCGTTTTTAAAAAGGTACTTTTTCTTATTCCTCATGTTTTTTTTATCTTCATCACGCCTCGAGCTGCAGAAATTGTTGAGATTCCGAAGACACGCGCGAGAAAACGATTGCGAAGGTGAGAAGAAAGAGTCAAGCTGTAATATATATACCTAACTCATTCTCCCTCTCTATGTACCTTCTCTTTTAAACATGTGCTATTTCCTATCGCATCTTCCTCTGTGCACATTGTTTTCCCGCCTTTTATTTGTACATAAACCGAAACCCGGAAGTCCCGCCGCACATTGTCCGAAAAACGATACCGCTTATCGCGCAGAAACCAAAAAGAAAAAAGTCCTTTTTTCCCTCAAGTCAACGAAAAAAAGTTCTTTGATTTCCACATGGGCCTCCATTTTGCCGAGCTGCCGAGCTGAATACAAAATTGATAGAAATTCACCTCAAATATAGATGGATAAAAACTTTGAAGTCATTTTACAACAATCAGTTTCGAAGAAGTGACAAACACTCTGAAAATGATGTTCTCGGATGTTTTGGCTTTTTTACACGTGCAAGGTCAACATAACCTCACAAATGTGCGGAATGAGTTTGCTCATGAGCGTTTGAGTTTTTGTGGAAAAGCATCAGTCTCGGTAGAATTCACTGACGCAGAGCTCGAAGACTTTCTTCTGTCCCGGATATCCTTCGCCTCTGATAAATGTCCGGAAACTTCAGGTCCTCGGACCTGTCACGCGGTCAACACCCTGACACTGGTCTAATATTGCTATACGATAAACGAAAACGCGTTTTGTCTCGGCTTTGTAGTTCTTGAAATCGCCACTACCTAGCGTTGGCTGTTATGTGACAGCCTTCGGCGCTAAATACTTCGATCGGATGAACGATTCGATACTTTCGTTTCGTGCTGTTATCGTTATTGCGATAACAGCACCAACTGTTACAGCGATAACAGAATCCATCATACACGTGAATAATGGTTTTCGAAAAGTTATTTACACTATACTTTTATTCATGTAAAATATTCGAAACACCGGTGCAAAGTACGTATATATGCATGCCTGTCACGCGACTACTAGCGCCAGTGCGACAAGGACATTTTGCGAACAGCATTTATCTACTAGTGTCAGCCCCCTGCACGCGGTACAGCTTCTCGCCGCAAGTGCTCTCTTCTGAACGATCCAAGTACTGATCGAATTCTGATGAGGGTTTTCCAAATTAAAATCTGCAAATTTCACTACGTTTCTGATAACATCCGTGGTAGGACTTCTGGAGATGATCCTTCACTTCGGTAACTGGATGGACGAGGGATTCCTGTGGGGATTAATAATCGCTGGATTTGGATTTCTCTCTGTTGTCATTGGCTTGCCGCGATATCCGATACGTCATACGCCACACAAAGCCCTTTGTTTCTCTCTTCTCTTCCTCCCTCTCTCTCTCTCTCTCTCTCCCTCCTTTTCTCTCTCTTCAGTGAACACAACGCCATAAAACGCAAAGGCTTCACATCGCGAGCTTGAAACGACAATGTTGTGGTGTTTCCTATGGCGGTATGGATGTCACAGTCGCGCGCCGCTTGTGGCCTCGATGTGTCTTGTCCGTTTCGCGTACTCTCGCGCATAAACGTACACGACCGCATGTGCGCTGTGCAGGCACGAAGCGCTTACGTACCAGCCAAACGAAGCAGCATGTGGCACGGTGTACAAACGGGCGGAAAGTCAACGAGGCCCTGCCGCTCGTATGAGTGTGTAGTACAAAACGCCACCGCGCTACGGCGCTCCTGAAACGCCACAAGAGCAACGAGTCCCCGAGTCGTACACCCGCGACGACGAAGTAACGCGCCCAAACCCACACACACACACAAACGCACACGGCGACGTACTACGACCGATTTGTGAGCCACGATTTACCCCTTACCGTCAGGGCATTTCTAGTACCGACCATAACTTTTGGACAATGTGCGTTTCGTCGTAAACTAGGCGTCGCATATGTACGTACGTACGTACCGCGGGACGTTTTGTGTACGTACGGGCTCGACCATTTGTGTGTGCCGGCGTCGCCAACCTACGTATACGTGTATTTATTTGGCACCATACATCATTATGGGTGTGCACGTGCGTGTACTCATATCTATATATTTATAGGCAAAGTATATATATATATATATATATATATATATATATATATATATATATATATATATATATATATATATATATATATATATATATATATATATTAGACGATAGAAAATAAATTAATATAAGATTAATTTTCATATAAATATAATTTATTAAATATAAATTGTATTCCATATAGATATAAAATATGTAAATAAATAAAAAATTCATTAAAATATAAATGGAAGTTTTGCAAATTAATATTAATAGAGCGGGTGAGATTAGCAGTAGAAATCTTTTCCAACCTATCAGACTTTGGAGAAAACTTTAATTAATCAATATTAATTAATAAAACTTATTAATATAATATTAATATAGAATTAAAAGAAAAATTAATAAAGAAAAATGAACAAATATTAATAAAACTATATATTATATATATAAAACTATAAAAAAAATATAGTGAATATAGTAAAACTATATTCACTATATATATATTAATAAAACTAAAATTAATATTAGTAGACCGGGTGAGATTAGCAGTAGAAATCTTTTCCAACCTATCAGACATTGAAGAAAACTTTTCCTACAGAAGTTGCATAGTTCGAAGGGGGTAATCGAGTAGTGTCGCGAGGTTCATCCAGGTGAAAGGCCTTCAGAGATTTCAAGGTCACCTCCATTTTTTTGTTAATGAGACCACTATTTTTTGTAGAACGTTATCAAGGAAGTAAAAATAAGTTCACGCACCAGATTTCACGATGATCGATCAAGATTTAGTCCGAAAAATCGACGAAAAATAAATTTCAATGATTTCAGCCTAGAATGGATTAGAACAACGGTGCAAACACTTACTGATATGAAAGGTGCTCAAAGTGATGGATACCACTTTCAATTCACGCTTGCAATCTGATTCGTATTAATTGTCTTGTCTTATTGATCACGTCAGTCTGTGGCAACGAACAGACTCTTATTGAGCTTTCAAAAGTTCTTATGCAGCTTTTCGTTGAAGAGAAAACACATTGTGCGTGTACACTTTAGTGAAAAGTTGATAAGATTCGTAATTGCTAACAAAGTGAACAAAGCCGTACGACTGGAATCGTGTGTGTATGTGTGTATATTGAAAAATTGGAACAAAATGGTCGAACGTCTCTGAAGTGTCCCCCAAAATTCTTCGCACCACATGTTTACTCTCCATTTACGTTAATTATTCTCGTGCATGGCATTTTTTTTCTATTTTTCTCCATTACTCGGTCGTTTATGTGTTTTTCATTTTTTTCTCCGCAAACAAAAAGACGCGCAATAGCGAAATCATTTGGAATAGACGGTGACTCGTTAGTATCACAATTATTCGCGTGTTCGAACTCGACCGAATGAATTTTGTTTGATTGAAGCAATTCCAATTTTCTTTGACGGCAGAGTGGATGTAACGCGCGGGATAGACAAATTGCTGTTCGAATCCGTGTTGAAAAAGGAGGAGAAGATTCTCATTCCACTCACTGCACCCCCCCCCCCCACCCCCGCTGCGCCGGGTCGAGCTTTTTTTTAACCAAAAATACGTGACCATTCGTTCCAATCAATTTGCTCGAGATTTCATTGATTTTTTTCCTTCGTCGAACCGCGTCTTCGCCGCGTGACGCAATAATAATGACGTGTAACGAGAGGGCGAGAGGGAGCGAGGGAGAAAAAGAGAGAGAGAGAAGTTCGTGCCTGGGTCTCTCTGCATTCGAGGCGGCAGTTCGTCCGGAAAAGATCGCAGCTATTTTGTTCTTTCTTTTTTATCTCGCTCGCGTATGGCAGATTCAGCGATAAGGACGAGGAAGACAGCAAGTGCGGTGAAAAGCGCGACTTTGGGCTGTGTGTATTTATGTGCGTTTACAAAGCTCGCTTAGATGGGAAAAGAGCTGGGATAAAATGGAAGAGAAGATAAGGTGATAAGATAGATCACGACGTTCAAATTTGCATCCTTCGAATGCAACGATTTTTTTTCTCTTCATTTTTCATTTCCTTTTTTTTACATCGTTAGCAAGCTTTTATCAAGCTTGTTCCTGCAAATTAAAGTCGTAAATCTCTAATAAGAATACGTAAAACCGTTTGAGAGATTTTCACAGCCTAAATGGGCGAAATAAAATTAGTCCAATTAGAAAAACATCAATTTTTGTTGCGTTTAAACGATGCATACTTCAACGTCATCATGGATCAACAGATAGGGAGGTCGAGAGGGATAGGACGGATGAGATAGATCGATAGATAGGAAGGTAGATGAGCTATTGAATGTGTTTATAAATAAATATTGTGTAAAGAATTTACTTGTGGATGGAAGATTGTGAAATGAGGGGAACATCAGGATGAGAGGGTGAGAGGGAGAAAGATTTACTTGCAAAACTTATTCTTAAGGGGTCTCCTCACTATAGACGCTAAAAAAGTGTAATTTCACGCACTTTTTTGATAGGTTTAGATTATATATATTGATATAAACGTTGTTATACTTAATAAATACACATATATTGATATAAAAGTTGTTATACTTAATAAATACACATTCGAAATACATTCAAAAAAAATTATTTATTTAAGTCACTTTTTATAGACGAAAATGGTAGTTGAAAAAATGTCCTAAAAATATTGTAGATCTGCGCTGTTAATGAAATCTCGGAGATGGATCATCCGAAACAAAAAAATCAAACGGTTTCAGATTCAGTATGTTAATGGCTATGGCGCATATAATGCGATTTTTGTAATATGCAAAAATAACAAAATGGACATTTTTCTAAAAAACGAAAAAAACGTGTTTTTTTTACGATTTTTGGCAAAAAATAGTAAATATCAAAATTGAAGAAAATCCTTGATTTGCGCTATAGCTATAGTTGTAAAGAATATGTGGTTAACATTTCATAAGGATCGGTTCAGTAGTTTCGAAGATTTCATCAACAAAACGTTGTTTCGAGAAAAACGCATTTAATGTGGTCCTATAGCCTATCCATAGGATTTTCAGATTTTTTTTTCGAGCTTTACTAAATATATTGATAATCGTCTCTGTAAAATTTCAGGGTCGTTTATCGACCTAATTACAGAGAAAAGAAATATTAAAATTGCGGATTGTGAAGGAATTCCGAGACGACATACAAAAACCCAATTTCCGGTCGCTACAAAAGTGTATATAATCGTGGGAATCCGTCAGATGCTTAAAAATAATCCGATTTACATACTTAACACTTGTAGTAATCCAGTGCTCTCAGAAAAATTACGCTTATTGACCTAATTTTTATGTCATATCAAGTTTAATTGGAACTTCCGGTATTGGATTTATTACCACTTGCTACGATAGAGAGACGTGACGGCAAGGCAACAGTTGACTGTAGTCTTAACCTTATCTCACTCATTCAAATTTCCACACATATTTCATTTTTAACCGACACATTTCGCCGGACCAAATTTTCCACGCTTTTTACCAGTCATGGCCCGAATACAATGCTTTGTATTTCCCATACCTGACATCGTTTTGATAGATCGACGTTAAAAAGCATGGAGGTTAAACTCGCCTGCTTGAGTAAAAAGAGACGGAGATAGAACCAATATTGCCAAATATGAAACCGAGAAATACTGCGCGAATCGTTGGAATAACAATTTTTTCATTTTTCTAATTAAATGTGAACATTCGTTAAACAGTTTACACATGGAAAATTTAGTTAGTACAAATTTTTTTTTGCATATGTAAAAATATAAATTGTACAAGTCTCGAGTATGATCAGTGGTAAGACTAGTGTGAAGCGATAGGACTACCTTAGAGTTTGTTTGGATTACATAAATACATAACATTTTTTTAAGTATTTCGAAAGTGTATTTATTAAGTGTAATGACTTTTATATCATTATCTATAATATAAACCTATCGAAAAAATTCACGAAAATAGCCTTTTTTAGCGTCTAAAGTGAGGCAACCCCTTAATGGGGTATACCTCTCTGGAAGCCCAATTTCAAGGGTCAGAATGATGCATTTTTTCTAGTAAGCCATGGGCTGAAATAAATTAATTTTTCTCCAGCATGTTGTACACATGTTTGTGGTTACGATGTAATTTTTTCGGAAGAACATCTTTCGAAATGCTCGTGGTGCTGCAGTTGGCGTTGCGGTCCTCCAGCGGCGAGGCCCCGGCGGGATCTCCACCAGACTCAAATTTAATCTGAACCGAAAACAACATTTTTTTTTCTTTCAATATATCCAACTTGCTATGGGTTCGCGATCCACTTTTCGAAATTTCGAAAAATACGAAAAATGACAGCTTGTCCAAAGAAAATCTCATTTTTCTCTTAAATATACTACATGCTGAAGTCATTGTTATTAACAAATGGTTCATCCAATTAAAAAATGCGATCGTGAACCGAAAATGACTACTGTTTGAATGCTAAGTGTCCAAATTCAAGTCAATGGTGTGAAAGTTACTTAACGGCGGGGTAAAGTTAATTCGGCGAAAAAAGGCATGTTTTTAAGATTTTTTTTTGGCGTAACGAATAGTGTTCGTTTATTGAAAAATTTACATATAATAAAGTAACATTTGAACAACATTCTCTTAAATTTGCATTGCAAAATATTCAAAATTGAGCGAGTGAAAATTAAACCCCGGAAGCGCCTCGAAAAAAAGTTGGTTTGCGGTGTGCACTATAACTCGCAACGGAATCATTTGAAACAAAAAAATCAAAATGCATTTTTTAAAGGAGATGTTTCTTGAGGTAATGACGGGAGGATTTTTTTTTTCGATTTTTCGATTTTTCGTAGCACTTGGGAGCCAAAAACCCGATTTTCGCTAAAAAAAATCGGCTAATTTGTTGTTGAAAAATTAGTAATTATTAAAAAAAACAAAAAAACTCTCGACAATACCTGGTGAATTATGTGAAGAAGTACTGTGCAAAATTTGAAAGCGATTGGTCCAGTAGAATTTGAGTTATCGTGCACACGGACTTCAAATATGACAAGTCTCAGAAAAACGGTTTGAAAAACGCAGAAGAGAAGAGAACGGCATGGAGCAATAGACGCTCAAATACTCATAACTTCGTCAATTTTACTCCGATCGACTTGAAATTTTAACACAATATTCTTGATATATTATGCATTCATTTAAAATTTTTTTTAAAAATGAAAGAAAAATTTTAATACTTTACCCCGCCCTTAAGATATCAATCCCGCCGTGTCAAGATATGTATGTTCGAGATGGATCAAACTCAATGGATCACGGTAAACCCAATGCACACTGTTCCACTAAAATAGGTGTAACTTCATCAATTTTTAGAATTTCAGGGTCCGGTTGATCCTAAAATATTTTTGAAAGTTCACACTTTAGCAATATGCAAGAAAAACGATTTTTCGAAGTTTCGAGCGAGGAGTACCCCCTTAAGATACAAAATAATTATAATATTATATATCTCATAAAATGATGATATATTTATAATATGTATATCTTAATATACATTAATAATAGTAGTTTGATTGTTCCAAGTATAACCCTTTTAGGGTGTTTACGTAGAAGATCCCTCCTACACATATGTTTCCACTTACAATATTTTCTTATTTCTAAACTTATACTCTACTGTCATTTTGCTTTCAGTTTCCTCTCGCCTCCGTTCCTTTATTTAGAATTTTTCCAATTTGTTCCTCGAAGTGCTTAATAAATACCCACAGTTCAGTCGCAGGCTTCTTTTTCAGCACCATCTGTATCTTCCTGTTGATTTTGTTCTCGCTCTTCGTCTCCTATCCATTTTGCCAGGTTTTCTACTATTTCTTTTATTATTTTCTCCTTGGATTATTACACGTACATATGTGCACTAGGTTTTCTACTTCTTTTTTACGAACCCTGCACTTGCATTTATACATCTTAATCTCGCCCAAGTTTCTTTTGTTTCTCCTCATACATTTAAATCCTCCGAATACTTTTCTGCCTCTATGCTGTTTTTCGTGCTATTGTATTGAGGGCAATACGTCGATTTTGCAATTTTGTTCCAATGCTGTTGATAATAGATAATAATATATAAATCATATAATTAAGGTATGAATTCCATAAGGAATTTATTTATAGACAGACAATTACACATTAAGAGGAACAATGAGCGACACAGTGGCGGAGGGGGGGGGGGGGGCAGAAAGAAAGTAGATAAGGATGAAGATATATATGCTAGGTGTCCCATTTTCATCTTACACCTGATTTGTCTCGAAAAATACTGCTTCAATCAAGTATTGAGCATGATAAAACTTTTAAGGTGCACAGCGGGACGTTAAAAAAATCTCCTCTGGTCCAAAATTTAAAATGACGACATCAAGATTGCCGACATCTTTTTAAAAAATGGGATCATGTATTTTTTTTTTCACCAATACATTTATCAGGCCACAACTGTCAACTTTTGTAGGAAATGTTTTCTGACAACGTTGCATAATTTTTAGGTTGGAATGCCATTTTTTAGCCGAAGTACGAGCCCCAGAGACCTAATCCTTGTTTGAGTTTTTGAGGGAACCCAAAAAAACGCAAACAAACTCACACCCACACACACGCGTGCACTTACACTAGGGATGTCGAAGACTTTACCTCCTAGTGGCATATTCTGGATAGCGCTGAAAAAATAAGAAATTATATTCTAACCAAAAAATTATGAACGTTATCAAAAAACTTTTGCTACAAAAGTTGTTAGTTTTCACGTCGCCATTTTGAATTTTGGAATAAAAAGATTTTTTTAACGTGTCTATTTGAACCCTAAAATATTTATTATGCTCAATACTTGATCAGAGCAGTATTTTTCGAGAAAAAATAGGTGTAAGATTTAAATGGAACACCTGGTATAAAAAAGATAGAGCCCAAATTTGTACCACGCTAATATAATATATATATATATATATATATATATATATATATTAGTGTAGCACAAATGTGAGCTCTATTTTTTTTCACCATCCAATTATTTTCTTTGAAGAAAAAAAAATTGTCGCGTAAGTTCTAGCAGGTCAATAAATATTTGGTGGTCGCTCAAGAGCTT
>CAXFZQ010000072.1:0-12943 GCA_964007375.1 Ophion obscuratus | reverse complement strand
AAAAAATAAATAGTATTTTCGTAGTCAACAATTTTTCTACTTGTTTAAACTAATGCTCTGTCTTTATTGCAACACACATATCAAAGGGGTGTGGGTGTAGGAAGGGTGGAGATAGAGGAATTATTTATATATATATATATATATATATATACACACACACACACACACACACACTAGCTATCGTACCCGGCTTCGCTCGAGTCCGTGCGATATTCACTGTCTTGCTATGCACTTGGAACTGGAAGACCCGTAGTTCTATAGACGGGTGTATATTCTTCTGATTCCCTGGTGCACAGACTTTAACTCAAGTATCTACGCCAAGGTATCAGGAGTATTGGTCTTCCACTCACTGGTTGTCGCGCCAGCCGGTGCACGGCTAAGCTATCTCCGCTCAAGTATTGGCCACGCACAGTGCTGCTTACCTCGAAGTACCGCCAGAGCCATACCACGATCGCCCATCTGCCAGTCGCTGTCTCTTTGATTAAATATTTCATGAAATATTAGATCTACCGAATAAATCTATATTTCGTATGCTTTTTTTGCGGTTCATCGAAAATAAATTTATAAACCGTCATTTCACTCAACTGGGTCGCTCCAACCTCCTTGAAGTACACAAGTAACGTAATCTGATCGCGAAAACAGATATGGAACACTCGAGGTGTCGAGTGGAGCGCGCTCCCGGTCGCGAATGTTTTCCCTGTCAATTTTTTTATTCAGCGTGTCTGACACTTTTGTTGATAGCTCAGCTCCCCGATAACGTACCGTAATGGTACGTAGCCTATAACCTGCATCGGAAAAAACGCCACACACTGGCGAAAACCGCAGGAAGATTCGACCATTGGTTCAGAAGTTCATCGCGGACAGACAATAAACGGACTTTCATTTATAGTTATAGAGAAGATATATATACAGGATTAGGCACTAATTCTTGCCACTTTGAATATCTCTGTAATTATCGACGTCACAAAAAAATGTTTGAAACAAAAGTTGTACCGTACGAAAGGGGTCATCAAATACGAAATTTTTTTTTATCTCAGTGGAGGCGCTGTTGCACAGTAAAGGTCACCTCCACTTTTTTAAATGGGACATTACATTTTTTTTCAACTATCTTGTAGAGCATCGAAAACTGCATAAAAAACATTCAGGGGTCAAAGTCGTTCAAGGTCATTTAAGATCAAAAAGTGACATGAGCTTTATTTTTAGGTGAAATTACCTTTATTCACAGTAGATGTTCAAAGTGATTGTCATTGGAATAAATGCAGTATTGCAATCTCCTCATCACGGATTATGTAGAATTTTCTATCACTTCGGCACTTATTGAATTACAGGCTCGAAGAATTCTCTCACGCGTATCATCCGGCGTAGTTGGACGTTCTTTATAAACAATATATTTCAAGTATACCCACGAGAAAAAGTCCAGAGGCGTCAAGTGTGGCGAGCGAGCCGGCCACAATACAGCTCCTCCGCGTCCAATCCAACGATTTGGAAATCTCTTTTGCAATTCATTTCTAGCTATCAGCGAAAAGTGTGCCGGGCACCCATCTTGTTGATACCACATTCTGTTTCTTGTTTCTAAATGCTTTTTTTTTCCAATAACGGATCTATTGTTTCTTGAAGGAATGTGGTGTACTTCCTACCATTAGGATTCCCTTCGATGAAATAAGGGCCTATGATTTTATCCCCAATAATCCCACACCATACATTAACCGACCACGGTCTTTGGTGTGCAACTTGCCGCAGCCAATGTGGATTTTCAGTTGACCACAAATGCATGTTATGCAAGTTAATATTTCCATGATTCGTAAATGTTGCCTCATCAGTAAATCAAATCCGATTAATAAATGAGTCATCTCTCTGAATCTGACGTTGAGCCCATCGGCAGAATTCAGTGCGATTCATGAAATCCGTACCAGTTAATTCCTGGTGGAGACTGATGTGGTAAGGATGATATTTATGACAATGTAGAACACGTAGAATACTTCGTTGGCTTACGCCAGGTTCCCTCGCAACTTGACGAGAACTCGCACAAGGGTCTCGATGAACGGCGGCAAGAACACCAACTTCCGTTTCTTCGTTAGAAACTCGCTTTTGTCGGTTACTTTCCCGACGTGTTAAGCATCCAGTTGTCCTCAGTTTAGTGTACAAAATTTGAAATGTACGGCGTGTAGGATGAGAACGTTCAGGAAATCTTGCAGCGTATAAATCTCTAGCTCTCACTGCATTTTTCTGACATTCTCCGTAAATTAGAAGCATATCAGTTTGCTCTTCAAAAGAATACATCATTTACATTCGCTCGATTCATTAATACTAGTCTCACCATTCTTACTATCGTTATCTTGGGTTTGTTTGGGCGAAACATTGTACAATGTTCCGTGTACATTGTAGGTTTGGTGCCGTTGTTTACATACAAGTCAATGGCAAGACTTCGGCGATAAGTGCCGAAGTGATAAGAAATTCGTGATGAGGAGATTGCAATACTGCATTGATTCCAATGGCAATCACTTTGAACATCTACTGTGAATAAAAGTAATTTTGCATAAAAATAAAGTTCATGTCACTTGTTGATCTTAAATGACCTTGAACGACTTTGATTCCTAAATGTTTTTTATGCAGTTTTCGATGCTCTACAAGGTAGTTGAAGAAAAAAATGTACCGTCCCATTTAAAAAAGTGGAGGTGACCTTTACTGTGCGACAGCGCCTCCACTAGGATAAAAAAAATTTTCGCATTTGATGACCCCTTTCGTACGGTACAACTTTTGTTTCAAACATTTTTTTGTGACGTCAATCATTTATGTTTGTGACGTCACAAAAAAACATTTTTTGTGACGTCAATAGGTTATGTTTGAAAAACCTATAGCATGTTATCCGATAAAACTCTCTAATTATCACAGTGATATTAACTAATTGGTATAGTTTATGTGATACAACAAATATTTATAGGAAATTCATTTAATCTCATGCCATATCTGCGACCAAGATGTTACAAGCAGTCGGTAAAATCTACAACTTATGTTTAGATGGCAAACTAGTTCCGAAAAGCGTGAAAATAGTTTGGATAGCCTTTACTATTAAGTTTTGCTAAAAATGTTCAGTAAAGACAGAATAATTATCGGTAAAAAATATTTGTCCCCTATAATAAGAAGACATATGGCAACACCGCAGAACCGTATTGTTCAATATGTCGAGAAAAAAATGATGATCGTGTTCCTAAACTTATACACTATTGTGATAAAAAAAATATTTTCGTTATAAATATTAATATTTTATATTGTTTATGTGATCTTCATTATCCAAATACAAGTGTTGGTTAATTCACGACTAATTAAAAACTTAGTGTTTTAGTATTATTTTAAATATGCGGCGCAAACTTACGTCAAAAGAATGTGCTTGAATCTAATATTTATTTGAATTGAATATATTTAATATTTAACAAGAATAGCCGAAACTGATTAAAAAAAAATAGTTTTGAAACAAATAGGGTTGTATTAGGTCGTGAGACAAAGGAAATACCTATTAGATTGAAATAAATCGTACTTAAACTAAATAGGTTTTTTGGCAGTGCAGGGTATCGTTATGTGAAATTTTACAATGTATTTCGATTGAACGCCCTCGCAGGTACGCGAGAGGCTTGTCATAATTGGGTTGTTGTGATTTTATTTGTGCCCTGTAGTATTGCTTGGTGGGTTTTGTGTTCATCGCAACTTGCATAGAAAATTTCTTCATACAGACATGTGACAAACCAAGAATTTCTTGATTTTAATTGAATCCACATGGATTTGAGTAAATTTATGTAAAGTATTCAACATTGAGAATCTGATATATCTGTTAGTTTTTGTAAGATTACTCCCTCGCAACTATTGGGATCACGTACAAAGTAATCAGGGTTCTTACGTTTGCGTAATCGTCTGGGTCCTATTTCTTTACAGTGATCGAGGTCTTCTTCATTACTTGGAGTGAACATGGTTCTGGCTGCATTAATGATTACCAACATGTCTGGTGGGTTCACATAATAAAATGTAGTTGAAGTTCCTTTTTACTTGAGAACAGGATTAAGGGAGACTTTGTCCTTGGAGTGCCATATTTGAGGTGTTTACTTTTTTTTTTTTTTAAAGGAAACGAGTAAAGCTTTTTGAGTGCAGTTTTTCTTTGCTTTTATTCATGATATACAGAACGTTAAAATTTTTTTTTTTTAATAAAAAAACCAAAATGGCGGTCGTTGCAGCTCCGCGAAAACAGGTCCTCAAATCGCGGGACGTAAACGGCTGACATCACTGTCCCCTTCTTGTTGATCTGAAACACAAATTCAAAGCATATTATCAATCTGTGATCCTTTGGTCATGGAATGACGGATGGGCTTTTCGTTTAGTCCAAATTTCGGAAAATGGCGGCAATTTAAAAAAAATCGAATTTTTGCGTTTTTTTCGCATAAAAAGATAAATAATAAATGCAAAAATGTAACTATCGAAAAAACGATCCGTCATTCCGTGAAGACATTTTCTGAGTATGCTCTCCAAATTTTAGGTCGATATGTTTATTACAGCGGTCAGGAGAATGTCAGCCATTTTTCAAAACGTGTTTTCGAGAAAAACGCGTTTAAAGTTTTGTAACGTGTTTACACAAATGTGTTTATAATTACCGCTAATCAGCAATGTCTGGTCCATAGAGGCATCCCTCCTCTTCTTCTAGCTGCTCATGTTGAGCCGCTAACATCTCCCGCTGGGCACAAAGGACAAAGTCTCCCTTGATGCGGAAAATATCGAGTACATTGTTTTCTATAACCGGTACTTTGATTATACAAGTTTAGCGATGATCTTTTAACATGACGCTTACGTCGCTAATTCCCATAATTGTCGCGAAAGCAGATTCTTCCAGAGGTACAGGAGGAGTGTTACTGAATGTGGCTTACTCTCTAATCGTCTTTAGTGCTTTGACCAAGTCAGCAGGATACAAAATTTGGGGATGGATTATCCCTTGTTTACCTTCGTTTACTGCGTTAAAAAGATTATTGATGCATTCACTGTATTCGTCTATGAGAGTCTCTAGAAGACTTACTTGTGGGCTAATCTTTATATCTAGTATTATCAGCTACTGCAAAATTTATTTTTCCACAAGCGATAGATAATTGTTGGTTTTCAGCACGTAATTCTTCCATAGCTTTGGAAAGTGTTGATGCCATGCCTTTAACTATTGCTGTTTCGTTTTCGTTCCCCTCGTAGTTTCGTGGTCCCTCGAAGTATTCGTCAATCGTTACGTTGGTCTTCTGGACCGGGAGATTGTTGGGCATGTTGGGTTTCCTTCCGAATTGTATTTCAAACGGTGTTAGTCCAGTACCTTCGTGTTTAGCTGTGTTGTGACCCACAGAAACGAATTTTAATTTTTTGTCGCAATCTTCCTGGTTGTATATCAGAGCTTTAATTTGTTTTTTGCTTGGTCCATGTGCTCGGTCAAGGCTTCTGTTTCTTTGGGGTGAAACGTTGTTGCCGTCCTATGTGAAATCTTGGAAAAAAAAATTCTAGATGTTTGAAAGTCTGGCTACTGAAATTTCACCGTCGGTTAAAATGATTTTTGGGGCTCCATGGATATAAATAAAATCATTGACTAGAGTAGTTACTGTCGATTGAGCGTCCTGTGATTTTAATGGGATCATCGTAATGTATCTGATGAACTGCTCTTGTACAGAGAGGATGTATTTGATCCCCTCATAAGTTTCAGGTAGTGGATCACCTACAATGCCTAACGCAATTGTTTTTATTTGGTTTTTCGGGTGTTTCTGTAATTATTGCTTCAGCTCGTGGTTGTGTACGGACAAGCTTGATTTTCTGGCATGTGTCTCATTTACGGATGTAATCTTCAAAATCTTTTTGTAAATTGGGGCATGTAGCAACAGCCTTTACGCGGTCGAGTGTTTTTGCGACTCCAAAGTGGCTAGTGGGGTTTGTCCCGTGGTGTTGTTTTATGATGTCCATTCGTTCTTTTTCGGTACCTGGTTTGTAAAGTTCTGTGTCGTAAAGATAAAGAAAGACTCGTTCGGTTTTCTTTGACCAAATAAATGACATCATTTTCCTAACCCTCATTTTCCTAGCGAATTTTCGCTCAGGTATTTGCATTCTAGATAAATCTTCGTTCGTTCTTCGATCGTCCATAGTTTTTCGGCTACAACGTTGTACCATTCGATTTCTTCTGCTGTAAAATCGAGATGTAATTCATCTTCATTGTTACTAGGTTGATCTTCGATTTTGATTCTTGGTTTATTTTTTGGTGGTGTTTCCTCTAAAATCTGAGGAACGTAAGGACTTTCTTTTGTTAATTCAAATTCTATGTAAACGGAAAATCTTCATTGCGTGTTTCTTCATTATCCTCGGTGTCATTGATGTCTTCTGAATCTTTATTTAGCGAATTGTTGTGTTCTTGTTGGCGTGTGGAGATGGCATGCACTCGTGGAAGTGCGACTGCGTTTGTTTGGGTTGTTTGTTTCCTTTTTTGCAGATACGAGGGTGGGGTGAAAAGTTTCCGGCCTGATCAAGAGATGGTGCCACTAGGTCTAGTTTTGGAGCGGCGTCCTACAGTACCATTCCTACCGAGCTTGTATGAACAGTTTCAGCCCAATCGCTACGTTAGTTTGCGTTTGAGAGCACATTGCGCGAGACGCTTCCGTTGTTTTCGTAAAAATGGAATAATTGGAAAAACGTGCTGTTATCAAATACTTCCATTTGGAAGGTTTTACACCAAAACAAATAAAATAAGAGATGGATTCAGCACTAGGAGACTCCTCCCCATCATATTTAACTATTAAGCAGTGGGTTTCTGAATTTAAAATGGGTCGTGTGAGCACCTCCGACGAGCCTCGCTCAGGACGGCCCGTTGAAGTCAAAACTTCAGAGATGATTGAAAAAATCCATAAAATAGTGTTGGAAGACCGCAGGTTGAAAGTGCATGAGATAGCTGAGACCTGTAGGATGTCAGCTGAGGGTGTGCGAAATATTTTGCACAATCATTTTAACATGGAAAAGCTGTGTGCAAGGTGGGTGCCGCGTTTGCTAACGCTCGAACAAAAACTGCTTCGAAAAACCATTTCTACCGACAATTTGGCGCTGTATAGGCGTAATCCAAACGAATTTTTGCGTCGATTCATAACTATTGATGAGACATGGGTCCACCACTACACTCCTGAAAATAAAGAACAGTCAAAACAGTGGGTTGGAAAAGGGGAACCAACCCCAAAGAAGGCAAAAACAATTTTCTCGGCAAACAAGGTTATGGCTACTGTTTTTTGGGATGCGAGAGGAATTTATGCATTGATTACCTTGAAAAGGGTAAGACTGTCACTGGTCAATACTACGCAGAGTTATTGCAACGTTTGAAGCACGAGGTGCAAATTAAACGACCTCATTTGGCGAAGAAAAAAGTTTTGTTTCATCACGATAACGCACCAGCGCATTCGTCGATTGTTGCCATGTCCAAAATCCACGAATTGAAGTTTGAATTGATGCTGCATCCTCCCTACTCTCCAGACTTAGCCCCCAGTGACTATTACCTGTTCCTAACCTCAAAAAATGGCTTGGCGGAAAAAGATTTAAGAGCAACGAAGAAAGTTATCGAAGCTGTAAATCAGTATTTTGAGGAGCTTGACGAATCTATGTTTAAAACTGGTATAACTAAATTAGAACACCGTTATAAGAAATGTATCAGTGTTGATGGAGATTATGTTGAAAAATAAAGCAAAAAAAAATTTTAAAACATCGTTTTTCTTGGTCAGGCCGGAAACTTTTCACCCCACCCTCGTAGCATCGTACTCATATTCTTTAATCTTTAAGCGAAGTCTCAGGAGTCGACACTTTGTCGGGGGATTCGTGGTTTTCAGAATCCAGATAAGTGGCTTGTGGTCGGTAATAATTTGGAACTTTTTCCCATATAAATATTGTCGAAAATGTTTTACCGCCCAAACAGCTGCGAGCATCTCTTTTTCAGTTGTAAAATACCGTTGTTCGGCCTTATTAAGGGTTCGCGAGGCGTATGCGACAGGTCGATCCTTACCGATGGGACCATGTGACAATTACCGTACCAATTGCGTAGTTACCCGCGTCGGTGGTGACCACAAAAGATTCCTTAAAATCGGGATATTGATGGACAGGTGACGTAATGAGAGCAGTGCATAACAGGTTAAGGGGGGAGATGCAGTCGGAATTTTCAGAAAATCGATGTTTTTAAACATTTTCTTGATGTTTCGAAAATATTCCCTGAAAATTTGAAGTCAATCCGATGAATAGATTCCGGGATATCCCACGATTAGTGAAGGGGTGTCGAATCGTCACGGCAGGTAGCGGCTGACAAAAGCCGCTTCTGTTTATCTGTCCACGCCCATGGTGTTTCCTTTTTTTACTAGTTCTGTTAATGGTTTTTCCATTTTACTGAAAGCCTTGGTGAATTTCCTGTCGTATCCGGTCAATTCCAGGAATTTTTTATTTGTTTTTGATCTTGAGGTTTTAGAAAATTCTGTACCGTTTCTATTTTCATAGGATTGGGCTTCACTCCTCCTTCAGAGATTATATGGCCCAAGAATTCTAATTCCGGTCGAAGAAATTCGCATTTATCGGGCTGCAGTTTCAAATCTGATTCGCGCAGTCGCGTTAGAACATCAACCAATTTTTCGTTGTGTTCCTCAATTAGTTGCCAGTAAATAATGATGTCATCTAAGTATACGAAACATGCGTTGCCGATTAATCCTCTCAACGCGTTGTTCATCATAAGTTGCATCCTTCAAATAAATAGCATCCTGTTACAATGACAGTGACCTGATGGTATAGAGAACGCTGTCTTTTGCTTATCGCGTTCGTCCATTTGAATTTGATGGAATCCGGAAGCGAGATGAAACGCAGAAAAAAATTTCGCGCGACCCAGCTGGTCTAATATTTCGTGTATGCATGGGAGAGGATAGGCGTCATGGGTTGTCTTTTCGTTCAATTTTCGAAAGTCAATGACAATCTAGTACAGTCGTGCTGTGTATTGGAATCGGAAAAAATTATAAGAAGGCTAGTTTTTTGACAGGTGATTTTGTAGGTGCCACGGATGTTAAAACCAAGTTTGCCTAAAAATAGGGGTGTAGGGTTTTTTTAGGGGTTGGGGGTGGATTAATTCAAAACTACAACCCCCACGAGGTCGGCGCCTGGAGACAAAATGTTCAGAAAAATCCGGGTTTTATTTTTGTCCATAGCGCCGAAGTCGTGGAAGTTCATTTTGGGGGTGAAAAAGTGAGGTGAAATTTTGAAAAATCAGTTTTCATTCGATAACTCTTTAGGACAAATTCGTACAATTTTTGTTCAAATGGAAACGTTGTAGCCCTTGAAACGACGCGTCGATCGAGTATTCGATCAACCCTCTCCAATAATATCTTCACCCCCAAAATAATTGTTGAAGAATTAACAAAAAAATTGTTTATTGAATAACTCAAAAACAATCGATTTTCCGGGGATGGTTCAAATGTACGAAATGTAGAGAATAATTTTCTCTATATTTTCGTTCCTATGGACAACCCTTGAATTTTGCTTTTTCGAACCCCTCTCAGGGGTGGAAAATTCAAAAATGAAATTCTGGGAAAACTATTGATCGAAACTAAAGAGATACGAGTTTGGCGCTGTGGACAAAAATGTAGCTGAGGGTTGAAGCTACATATTCTTCCACGGCGGCGAATTCGTGCGGTCAATAGTTTTCCCAGAATTTCATTTTGAATGTTCAACCCCCGAGAGGGGTTGGAAAATCAAAATTCAAGGGTGGTCCATAGCAACGAGAATATGGAGAAAATTATTCTCTACATTTCGTACGTTTGAACCATACCCGAAGAACCGATTGTTTTTGAGTTATTCAATAAACAATTTTTCTTTTGGTTTTTCAACCATTTTTTTGGGGGTGAAGATATTATCGGAGAGTGATGATCAAATACTCAATCGACGCGTCTTTTCAAGCGCTACAACGTTCCCGTTTGAACAAAAAGTGTACGATTTTTTTCTAAGGAGTTATTGAATTTAAACTGATTTTTCAAAATTTCACCTCACTTTTTCACCCCCAAAATAAACTTCCACAACTTCGGCGCTGTGGACAAAACTAAAGCCCGGATTTTTCTGAACATTTTGTCTCACGGCGCCGACCTCGTAGGGCTTGTAGTTTGGCATTAATCCACCCCCTTCTCCTTTCATCCCCTAAAAAAGAACCCTACACCCCGATTTTTAGGCAAACTTGGATTTAGCACCCGCGCGGCACCTACAAAAACACCTGTCAAAAAACTAGCCGTCTTCTAATTTTCTCCGATTCCAGGCTTTTTCAGCGACAGCACGACTGTACTAATCCTCCATTTCTGTTTCCCAAGGGCAGTCAGGCAACCTGCATGCGCCTTGAATTCAGCCACACCAAAATCACTACACAATACGTTATGAACAACGCAAAACTTGCACGAAATAAGACGAACTTTGCCCACTGCAACGACTCACTTTCGTTGCTTTCCAAAGACCCGGAAATCACTTGTTTTTTCCACAAACTTTCGTGAAACAAGCAAAAAGTTTGGGAGCTCGGTTAAAATCGCGATAAATCTCGCGCGGCATACGCCGAGGATCGGTGAAGGGTGGCAGGAAAAAATGGCTGGTGGATCATAAATAACCGGAATAATCGTAAACTCGTTAATCCTTGAATTGGGCATTCAGAGAAAAATCGAGAACGTCGGGTATCTGGGCGGTACATATGCACATTAAGTGCACTCGCGGAGGACCGAAAGTGTTATAAACTCCGAGGTATCGCGACTGTGTCTAGCGTATATATTTGTGTAAGTCTGCATGTAAAACAGTATCGAACCCAACGGATTTAGGCCGTGCGGCGAACTTAACTGCAGGATCATCGTTGATACATTGTGGAGGGTGATGGTAGATTTAACGCACGGAAGATGATAAACCTGAAAGCTCTTCGGATCCTTAAAGCCCGCACTCGGCCGCTCTCTTTCTTCCCTCCTCGCTCGTTAGAAAAAATTATCGCTTAGGCGTTAAGGGGGCTTCTCACTTTAGACACTGAAAAGGCTATTTTCATACATTTTGTATAGGTCTATATCATCGATATTGATATAAAAGTTGTTACACTTAATAAATACACTTTCGAAATAATTTTTTTTTAAAATGTATGTATCTATGTAACCCAAACAAACTTTCAACGCGTTTTTCTCGAAACAACGTTTTTCGACGGCTGATAAAATCTTCGAAACTGCTAAACCGATCTTTATGAAATGTCATCCACACATTCTTTACAACTATAGCTATAGCACATATCAAGGATTTTTTTAAATTAACTCTCTTTGCCAAAAACGGTGAAAAAAAGTTTTTTTTTGTTTTTTCGAAAAATGACCGCCATTTTGTAATTTTTGGATATATCAAAAATCCTATGATATGCGCTATAGCTGTTAACATACTGAATCTAAAACTGTTAAATTTTTTTGTTACGGATGATCCATCTCCGAGATTTCATTAACAGCGCAGACCTACAATTCTTTAGGACAGTTTTGAACTACTATTTTCGTCTATAAATAGGAACTTAAATAAATAAAAACATTTCTTAAATGTATTTCGAAAGTGTATTTATTAGGTGCAACAACTTTTATATCAATATCTATTATATAACCCTATAAAAAATTCATGAAAATTAACCTTTTTTACTGTCTGAAGTCAGATGACCCCTTAAAGTCAGGTTACCTTTCATGACGATGAAAAAATTCGTTTTTTTTAATACACAATTTACATCCTTAAAGTGTTTAGAACACGTGTGTTTGTTTGGGTTGTCAAAAGCAACTATTAAATACGATTTTTTATAACGTTAAACTTTAAATGTTTTTCTCTGGAAACGGCATTTTTCAGCTCTACAGCTTCTACGGATGAACCGACTTATATGAATGGCTATGCAATTTAAAGGAACTTCAACTTGCGGGGCCATCTGGCAGTGATTTTTATCAAGAATCGATTACATTTTTTTTTCGCCCATCGAAGCCAAAAAAAACCTGGCATAAATTGGGTTTTTCTCAAGCGTCTGGCATTTTGATATCCAGGAGTTTTTCAGAAAACGCAAAAAACGATAAGGCCTCCCAAATTTAATCTAGTATAACAATTTTGGTAATTTTTTGGATATGTGACTTTTCCGAAAAATTAGCCTAACATTTCTTAAGCTTTTTTCTTATTTATTGGGTTATAAATGATGATATCGAGTCGGGGAAAGCTGAAATTCACCCCCCATTCCATTCCATCTCCATTGCATCCCCACAGAACGGTATGGGGTTTTCAAGTTCGCGGAAACACGTGATGAAATAGGGCATTTTTTTAAATTTCGACGCCCATATTGGGTTTATTTCGGCTTTTGAAAAATTCTAAATACTTATAAACGATTTTTTTATCGTAAAAAAATTGTTAATGAAAAATGTCAGCTTACCCCGACTGAATATCATCATTTCTAACCCAATGAATGAGAAAATAGCAAAAAATGTTTACGGAAAAGTCACTTATCTAAAGAATTACCGAAGGAAAATAAAATACCTCGAAACCCATTTTCAAAAGTATTTATTGCATGAAAAAAAAAATTCCCGAGCTTCATGCATTTTCCATGTCTCTCGACGGTATCCTCCCGTTAAGCAGGGTTTGGATTAAATCGAGGCATAAAAGCACTTGGCTTAAACCACTAGCTTCTCATATTCTCTCGCGGACTCCCTACACGTATAGATATCCGCCTATACATAGAATAATGATACAAGCTCAGGAGCAGCAAATTTTACTGGATTTATCGTATTTGAAAGTAAATTGTGTATACCCACTTGTCTTCATTATTATCGTTAACCCAGTCTCTCTAGATCCTGTATAATCCACAGCTGGGTAGCCTTATATATTTCCGGGGCGCATCGAATTTTAAAAGTTCGCGCGGCTGCGG